>BHFT01038923.1:3566-24517 GCA_004320025.1 Laticauda laticaudata
CCCCCCCCCCCCCCCAATTTTATATTGCATTTTTATTCTACCAAGATTACATTCAGAATTGATAGGAGTTGGGTAATATGAAATAAAATTAAATAAATAAATATTAAGCTTTTAGAGATAAGCCATAGGTTTTCATTCGTATCTGTCTGTTTAGTGTTTCTTTCTTTCTTTCTTCTTTCTTTTCTCTTTATGATTACCTGGACAAAATAAATTATTTTAAAAAAGCTTTAGCCAGTCTTTTCTGTATCAAGTAAAGCATCCTTTTCAAAATCACTATCTTTACCTGTCATTACTTGTTCCACTTTGGGTATTTTCTTTCTTGTGTCAGTAAATTTTTTTTCCAATCTGCCATTCCTTCATTAGCATCTTTTAGACATAGACTATGCATGGAAGCAGACATCTTCTATGCACAAATTCATTCAATTAAGTTACAGTGTAATTACTAAATTCTGGCTCCATTCTTCAAAGTACTCCTTTAATATTTCCAATATTATAAAGTTTTGTATCATTTGATAAGTCCCAGTATTAACTGACATCATGCAAGAATAGGTTTAGGTTTCTTTAATTCTCCTTAGAATATTTAATTAGCTCTATTTTTTTAAATCATAAAGTTGTTTATCTTTGTAATGTCTTATAATAGCCAGGATAGTCAAACTAAGTCTGATTCCTACAAAAACCCAAGGATTGGGTTTTTTGTTTTGTTTTGGTTTTGTTTGGTTTTGGTTTTCTGATTATTGTTGTTGTTTTGTTGTGTATTTCAAATTCTTTACGTCCTTCAGTTTATAATTAATTTTTTTTTTGTTCAGTTGAAAATAAATTCACCTTTCAAGCTGACTCTAAAGATCTCTAATAACTAAGCTAGTCAACTGGCAATTTTCAAAAATGACTAGAAAGTGAGGCTTTTGAATTTAAAAGGTTCTACTATGGTTGCAAGCAAGTTGACTGATTCTGTCATCTCCTGGCACTCAAATCCATGGAATTCTACTGTCCAGCAGTCTAGTTGTGAGGAGCACCAATCCAGAGTACACATGGGCAATCTCCTGTCCTTTTCTCATCTTAAGAAGTTCCAAGGAACAGGACCACTCACTTGTTTGCATTCTGAGTGCTGCTATTTGATGGGGTGAACTCCCATCATTTACTTTAGCTCCTGCCCACCTAGAAGTTTGAAGATAAATAGGGACCACTTCAGTGGGCTCATTAACAGGAGCCCCCAATTGGGCAATCCCCAGACAATGTTGATGTCATCAGGAAGTGCTTCATGCTTTCACCGCTGAAGTGTTTTGTGCATAAGAATATAGTATAGTACCTCCCCTGGAAATCAAGCTCCTCAAAGTTTGACCCCATTATCTAAGAACGATCTGCTCCCATATCAACCAACCCACTTTTAAAATTTCCCAGGGACTCAACGTTCTGTATCATGGTCAAGAGTGATGTAATAGATCCAAGTTATAAACATTTTCATGGTGTTTTTTTATTATGTTAGAATTTTTCAATACAATAAAAAATAATTAGATAGAAAAGAAAGAAAACATAGAATTATTACTTCTGCCCTACTTTCTATTGAGTAATTGCCATTTTACTCTTTCCCCAACTTCTTTAACCATTTCTAACCCTCAGTTCCATCAATCATCAGTTCAGTCTTTTCTTGTTTCAAAAAAAGCTCCATATAAGTCTTACCATATTTTTTTTTAATCTTTTATTGTTTTTTTTCTCTGACAAAGCTGGTCAGCTTTGCTATTTGCACAAGCTCCATCAATTTTATAATCCAATTTTTTCTTGGGGATACTTCATTATTCTTCCAGCCTTTTCACAGTGATGTTACAAAGCTCTTCCTACTGAAACTTAGCTGTCTTTTTTCACTGTCTCCCCCTGACAACCATTATATTCAACCATGCTTTTAATATCTAGCTGCTCTGATATTTTAATATTACCATAATGCCCTATTTAATCTACCTATCCATGCATGGTGAAACTCATTAATTGTTCCCTCCCCTTATATCTTTAGTTTACACCACAGTCCAAAATACAAATTTGTGATTGCAAATCATCACAATCAGGACAGCCGATGCACAATCTTTAGCTGTTATTTCATGACTTGGATTTTTCAGCCCTCTATTTTGCTTTTTAAAAAATTGTCAGTGCAAAGATACTGCACAGTTATGAAATTAAGCAATTTTGTAGTCTCCAAAGAAATCAGACTTGCCATCATAATTTTGTGTTCTTCTGCAGCAGCTGCATAGAAAATTTGTATCCGTATGACATGTTACAAACAGTTTTGGGGACATGAGCCTTGGTTTTACAGTCTATATGAGGACTTTATGATCATAAAATAAAATTGTATTCATGGTTTGACCTTCTATAATGGGGATGGTCCCATCAGACATCTAGAAGCAACTATAGTATGCATGAAATACTATCCAGAGCTCTTACTTTATGTAGCAATAGTAAGAAGAAACACAAACTTGTGGTGGTAAGGAAGTTTTAGATTTAATTCTTTAGTGATTGTTGCAATATACACATGCATACATACACACACGCAAAAACACAAATCTTCTGTACCTTTGTAAACACTGTGGCATATACAAAAAGGGAACAGCAACAATTTTCCCATATTGGTAGTAGATTTACTGTATATTTCAGTGGAATTTGCACTATACAGTGGGCGAATACTGTTTTCATTTAAAATTCATATATTGTGAATTTATTCCTGATGGCAGCCATATCTTACAAAAGTACATAATACATCGACTGGCAGTTGATGTCCTTTCATAATAGCACTGACCTTTTCAACATTTATTTAAAATGGCAAATGCTTTGTACTGTGAGCCTAATTGATGTCCTCTGTCTATTTCATATTAAAATTAAGGATGCTCAACGTATTCATTAGCTTGTATTTCAAAGCAAGCTGACCTAATCATTACTTCCCCACTGTGAATAGAGAACCATAGATAGATAGATAGATAGATAGATAGATAGATAGATAGATAGATAGATAGCAGCAGACGACAGACAGACAGACAGCAGACAGACAGACAGGACAGATAGATATATCTCCAGAGTCATAGAGCCCTGCTAATGCACCCACAAACCCAATTTGATGGTTAAGTGAGTGATCTGTGATTGAGCTGATGGTTGTATATTTGTTTCTCAATACCTCATCTATCACCCGGCACAGTATTAAACTCCGGGCCCAAAACATCTAATATGTTGCCTACAACTTTTAAAAACATACAATGACGTGGGATTAATACCGAAAGGAAGCTGAAACTGCCATCAGTAAGTACCCGCAAAAACTTTAAAACAAAATATCTGACCTTACGGGAGGAAATAAATAGGCCAGATCAAAAGCTATGACAAGCTGGAGAACTTAATAAGAGCAGAAAATATTATGTTGACCTGAAATTCCTACGCAGCTGCAGAACAACCAATGCAAACACCCAACCTGCTTCATATTCAACATTTTCATCACAGGCACAGCAGCTACTAAATGTATCCTGAAAGAACAGAAATGGCTCTACTCAGAACAAAGGGTTCACAGTAAAGAGATTCCCCAATTGGATCAGTTAAACAAAGATTTACCAGCACTACACCTAGATGAGCAGCAAGTCCACCCTCTACTTTGGGATAAGTTAACAACTTTAAACTGGAGAGCTGACACGGAAACCACTTACAAAAATGAAACTCTTAGAAACTAAAGAAATTAGAACCTGACAAGAAACCCCCAAAACTCACCAACCCCCTGAAACAAATTAGATATAAGTTTCCAACAGAGAACTCACCAAAATCAGAAACAGAATGTCCTACCAACAGGATCATTATGCCATAGCACCCAAAAAAATCCCACCAGAATCCATCATATGTGCCAGTAGAATCCGGCCTAACCAAATTAATAAATACGAGATGAAGCGACAGAATAAGCCACCAGGTTACAAACATCTTATGCACAAGCAAGACCACCGAAAAGCAACTTGCAAAAAGATGAAGTCAGAGCACTACAAACCCTGAAAAATTATAATAGGCACAATAATACTCCCAGCAGACAAAGGGGAATGCCACAGTAGTGATTGGATAGAAAAGGGCTACAAACAAAATTGACACGAACTACTTCCAAACTCCACATACAAACCTATAAACACAGACCCAACCACATATCTGGAAAAATAACCAGAAGAAAATTATAACCAGCCACATTAAGCAAAGAAATCCAACAGACAATCATCCCAAGAGAAAAATCTTCCAGATGGCCAAATTATATGGCTCCCAAAAATACACAAGAAGGCATACCTCTCAGCACCCATATCAGCTCCAAAGGAGCACCAACTAACAAAAACCTAGCCAACAACTTAGCAAAACAAACTACGCCCATCTGAAAACCGCAGCCTTCATAATGTACAAAACTCATACCACGTTCCTAAGAAATGATCAGAGATCTACACGTGGAACAAGAGATCTCCTTGTAATTTTGACATTGCGTTTCACTATCACTCAAGTCCCGATAAAAGAAACTCTCAAAATCATCAAAAAAATAATTACCAACAGCTAAAGACCCTCATGGAACTAACAGAACACTGCTTAACCACACATATTTTCATATACCAAAGGACAAATTACAAGCAATGAAGAGCCCTTATGGGAATCACCACTGTCAAACCCGTATTGCAAGACCTGTTCATGGAAGATTCGAATCCAGCCCTGGCTAATGCCACCCACAAACCCAGAAACTTGGCTAAGAACATCGATGACACATTTGTGATTTTGGCCCATGGAAAGAAAACCTAAATAATTCGAACACACCAAACAGCAACACACCCCAAAAATCAAGTTCCACTGTACCACCCGGAAATAACAACCAATACCCATTCTTAGATGTACGAATCTACAAAAGAACAGATGGCACACTAGACCCACATATACCAGAAGAAAACACACACCAACTGCTACCTCAACGCCCAATCCACCACCACCCAGCACAGATAAATTCCTATGGCAAAACCACTAATGCCAGAGCGCAAACGCTGGCAGACAAGACACATATAAAGACTAACTATCCACCCCTGACTAAAGTAATGACAGCAACGGCTGTCACCAGCTTTGACCTAGACAAAAACGCACCCAAGACATAACAGAGACCTAGAGATCAACAGACCTATGGAACAGCTTGTCCTTCCCTACATTAAGAGGTGCTACAGACAAAATCAGTAGATACTACACAGCATCACATCAAGGACTTGCCTTCAAAAACAGACAAAAAAACAATAGTACCATGCTAAAAACTCCAAAGACAAACTGACCTGGAAAAACCAAGGCATTCGAAGTTCCTCTGCTGCATCATGCCCGGCCACATACATTGACAGACAATAGAAGAATAAGTACCTGCCTGGTATGAACACAAAAAATGCAGTAAAAACTGGAAACACAACCTCGCTCCACTAGTCCAAACACATTAACCAACAGGTCACAACATCAACTTCAATGGCACTAAATCCTAGCCACTATAGAAGAACCCCAGGCACAGAATCATCAGAAAAGCCATAGAGATTGAAAAAGCCTGAATCATGAATAAGAAGAGATGCATTCCACCAGACTGTCAATTATTTGGGAGTCCAACACTCACAAACAAAAAAAATCTCACACCACAGCCAGGCATAACACCTGGGCACAAACAGACTCCCTCTGATACCTCCAGTTCAAACACACCCCACCAGGCACCCAGTGATGAAACCGACCTTCCAGCACCCAGATGAAAACCCGCTTTGATAGCCGTCCGTTAACTCCAGAGCCAAGCTGCCCACTAAAAGCCTCCATACAGAAACACAAATATTGTCCAGCCAATCAAGCATAAAAAAGCTACAAAAAGACGAAATGTTAGAAACACCAACAAGCAAAACACAGGAACTCCAAGACCGCTAAACACAGACCAAGACTTGCCAAAAACCAATCAGGATGAAGAAAAAACCATTCTGCACTCAGGATGAAGAAAAACAGATGAAGAATAAACCCTTCTGGCACGAGGCAAGTAGGCGTAGCCCAATTTAAAACAGAAACGGCTGTGAAAGTCTGACTCACAGACAACACAATACAGAAGCCTGATTGATGCAGATTGAATTCTGCCGAAACATTGCCCACAACTTTAAAAGCACAGCTACAAGACGTGGAAACCGAACAAAGGCGAACAGCATTACATGTATACCCGCGTTAAGAAAAGATATATAATATATTGGTTTGGCTTAGTCCTTTCCAGTTTTGTCACTTCAAATTGGTATAGCCTTGTCAATGAATAAGCTGAAAAGTATCTGTTATGTTTCACTTCATAATGGCTTCATCCAGGTTATGCAGGTGTCCCAGAAGATACCATAGGATTTAGTTTAGTAGTAGTTTGTCGTAGTTTTGATTCAGATACCACTGAATTCAAAGACTTTACAGAAGTCTATGTAGATTGCGTCTCTTGCGTTTGTGCTGATCGAGTTGTGTAGTCATATGTTTTCGCAGTCTGTAGAAGAGTTGCAGATTACATGATAGTTTTTTTCCTGAAAACCAAATTATTTATGGAGGAGTAAGTTGTTTGTTTCAAAAAGGGAGGATGATGATTGGTTAATAATTAATTCCATGACTATACAGTGATACAGCATAGAATTGTCTATAATTTTCAAACTAGGTGGGTCTCCCTTTTTGAATTTTAAACTTATTTCCCATAATGTCTTATCATTTGATCATATTCATTGGAAGTTAAGAGATTTCTGGTCCAAATAATGGAAGGGCCATGAGTTCCTGTTGTTATTCATACTGATACATGGATTGGATTAAATTTCACATTTTATCTTCTCTTGTTAGGGATGGAAGCCAGAACAATTCTTAACTGCCCTGCCCCAATTGCAGACTATATAACAGGTGAAATGGTATATGGCCACTCTTTCTATTAGTAAGAATTTGGTTCAGGTTATAAATGAATGCAAGCAAAATGAATGTAGTAAGAAATCAGCTAAATCCATGCTTAGTTACAAAGAATTTCTTAAACAATTTGTTATAGATTCTGTTTAGAACAAACCATCTCATCAACTGGACACAATCATTTCACTGTAGACTTCATGCTTAATTTTATTAATATCATACAGCATATATTTGCTTCAGGCAACCCATTAACAGCGTCTAGAAGAGTCTTAAAATGCAAGAGAGCAAAGAATAAACAGGTGACTGAGGCAATATGTGGAAATACTTCTGAGCTAGGGAATGATTTTAACCTGAGTTTCAGGAGTTACACGTTTGCAAAGATATTGCCTTGTTAATATGAGCTTATATATTTCAAGTGTTGTTTCTTTTTCTTTTTTGAATTCGATGGCCATTTTTTTCTCATTAAAAACCAGTTCAGGGTAGAATAACATCATGTAGGAACCATACTTCCTATCTAGCCTGCTCTCACTAATCTGAGAAAAGGTTAACAAATAGTTGCATAATTCCCCATCTTTGCTTTGAAAAGATAATACATTATACTTCTTTTCTGGCACACATACGGTGGGTGAGAGCAACGTGCGCTTTTCACATGTGAAAATTATCTGAACAAAAGCAACCTCTCTTTTCTAATCAAAATATATGAAACTATAAATTAATCGTTAAATGGCATGTGTCTTAATTTGATTAGATCTAGTTTCACTTTAAAAACAAGAGTGGTGTGATGGGTGGGTAAGAAAGTAATTTTTTCTCCATATTTTTCCCCAATTAAAATCATTCTTGCTTGGGGTACATTGGCTGAGAAAAAAATGGTGCTCGAGTCTTAGTGATTTTTTCATCATAAAAATCAGGTCTAGGTTCTGCCTCAGTTTACCTTTTTCAAAAAACCAATCCTTTTAAAGACAATTTATTAGGTACTTAATAAAGGGGAGTCCCCCTGTGAAAAGAAAGACCTGGGAAAATGGCTACATTTACTTTTTATAGTTAGCACCACAAAGAACTTCAAAGCAAAAGTTGATTGTTTAGAAATAGTCATTGCGTTCAGTGATATCACAACAATCAAAGCATCCAATAACATGTGAAAATCACCATAGAAAAGAGCATCTACATTTGATAAAAGTAAAAGCAAACACTGCAAAGGTAAAAGCATTAAAATGGGTATTTTATTGTATTATTTTAATTTTATTCTGATTTGTCAATGCTTAAAATAATAGGGTATAAGTATAGACATTAGTTATGAGACATGAAAATGATACATATAAGAATAAATAAAGAAACCAATAGGACAGGGACGGTAGGCACGTGGGCGCTTATGCATGGCCCCCTACGACTCTTAGGAAAGCGGTGAGGTCAATAGATAATAATAATAATAATAATAATAATAATAATAATAATAATAATAATATAATAATAATAATAATAATAATAATAATAATAATAATAATAATAATAATAATAATAATAAAAAGTCGAGTAGTAGCAGTAGTAGTAGTAGAGACAGTATGGGGAGGACATTCTCAGCACTCCCAAGATTGGGCTTAACTATTTTCTTTGTTCATGGAGGCTTGAGAACACTAAAAAATGAAAGTGTTATCTATAATGAATCCAAAATGCTTCTCTTGCCAGTTCCGCGTTTCTAACCCACTATTACAGCATTGTATGGCGTCATTGGAAGAGCCAGAATTTAAACTTTCATCCATGTTATGCCTGATAACAGCATAAAATCTCTGCATACATTCCATTCAACATACAGGGGGCAGTTGTCTTATTAAAGAGAAGTCATAACAACATCACATGCAAGAATTCTTGCATGGAATTTGAGCATGCACCCATGTACATGAGCAGTAGTCTTTCCATTTAGACAGCAGGTGGTGTCAAACTCAATTTCATTGAGACCACATCGATTGATTTGACCTTGGAGGCCTGTGGAGGCATGGTCCCATGGGGCAGGACATGGCTGGACGCACCTCCACAGAACATCGGTTTTTATAATTTAATAAGCAGGAGCGTTAACATTTCTGTGATTTTGTCTTTTTAATACTTACTTGATCACCTTCATGAGAGAGAGACCAGATCAAGAATAATTACTCCATTAGGAACACTAGAACTACAAAATTGTTGGCATAGAATAGAATTCTTTATTGCCAGTGTGATTGGACACACCAAGAATTTGTCTTGGTGCAATGCTGTCAGTATACCATAAAGAGAAAGATACATTCGTCAAGAGTCAAGAATCATAAGCGTACAAAATTAATTAATAGTCACAGGGTACAAAAGCAAACAAACATACAAGAAACAGTCAATAAAAATCGTTAGGATACAAGGCAAAAAGGTTACCAGTCAATACAGTCATACAGTCATAAAGTGGCAGGATGGGTGAAAGGTAAGGATGGGAGGATTAATAGTAACCAATAATGCAGACTTAGTAAATAGTGCGACAGTGTGAGGCGAATTATTTGTTTAGCAGAGTTTGGTGGCGTTCAGGAAAGCTGTTTGTGCCTAGTGTTCTGATGTGCAGAAGCTCTATAGCTCATTTTAAGGAGGAGTGAAACAGTTTAGCTGGATGGTGAGGGTCTGTAAATAATTTTCACAGCCCCTCTTTTGACTCGTGTTAGTATACAGGTTCCTCGATTGAAGGCAGGCTGGTATAAATAGTTTTTCCTGCAGTCCTAATACTCTCTAAGTCTGTTGTCTGTCCTGTTGGGTTGCAGAATCAAACCAGACAGTTATAGAGGTGCAGATGACAGACTCAATCATTCCTCTGTAGAACTGTATCAGCAACTCCTTAGGCTACAGTAGCAGAATCCTGCAAGCCTGAAAGATAAAATATTTTACTTTTTCTCCCTTTTATAATCTTCTGAGTCAAGGAAGGCCTCCTGCAGCACTCTGGAGGCCTTGTTTTGGGTCTAGAAGGCCTCCTGGAGGACTCCAGAAGCCAAAAGCGATTGTGTGTGGGGGGGTGGCCAGCCCCACCAGTAGTGGGATTCACATTTTTTTACTACTGGTTCTGTGGGTGTGACTTGGTGGGCATGGCAGAGGAAGAATACTGTAAAATCTCCAGTCAGAGGTGGTATTTGCTGGTTCTCTGAACTACTCAAAATTTCCACTACCAGTTCTCCAGAACTGGTCAGAACCTGCTGAATACCACCTCTGGCTTGCACCCCATTTTTGGTTGCAGGGCTGGTCCTTTGCTATTTCCCAACCAGTCCCATGGGCCATATCTAAGCACCCTATGGGCCAGATCGGGCCTGTGGGCCTTGAGTTTGACACTCCTAATTTAAAATATTTAAAATGGAGCCATGGACAAATCACACAAGGAAACACTTAGGTTAAGTCATTAAGAGCTGTTGCCAAGAGACCAAAAATGACAAGGAAGATGAACAGTTTAATCTGTGTCTTAGATTATGCTTCACCTAGACATAATGCATGAATCCATCTTTAGTGTCAGAGATGAGTGCACAGAATAAAAGAAGAGCAAATTTGTCCCTAAGCAGGTCTCCAAGGATAAGTTCTGGTGAACATGAAGATCACACCAGACTAAATGCAAGATAAGCCAGTTTTTATTATCTTTTTAAGAGTCATTTCTCTAACAACAGCAAAGAACATAACTTTAAGCTCCCACATTTCTTTCTTCCATTCCTCTGCCACTTACACTTAACAGTATTCTATGTTATAGTACCTGCTAAAACAATAAAAAATATGAGAAATATCCATATTATCTTGGTGGGTTTTTCACCCACCCTTCCAATAATTGAAGTGCATTTTCTTTGTAATAAGGAGTCCCATGAAGAAATGCTGATGCCAGGTTTGTATGCTTCACACACCTCCTACTTCCTTTTTTCACTTGGTGCAATATCTTGGTAAGGTTGGTGCAATAGTTTTATAGAAAATGATGAAGACTGCACATCCTTGGAGACAGGCGGAGTTTAAGGAGTTATTGTCAAATCAACACTTATGGAGATGGGAGGGAAAAGGTTTTTAGATAACAACTATTCAGGTCAAACTTAGCTCAGAGGAGAAGAGCCAGATAGGGAGAAAACAACATTTTATGCTTTATAAATTCCAGTACATTTTCCTGTGATTTTAGGTGCAACAGCAGGATAGATGGAAAGAAAACAAAAAAGGCCACCTTTTCTCCTAACACTAGCATTAATATAAAAAATACACAACACTCTAGTACAGGGGGAGGTGTCAAACTCACGTCAGCATGGCATCATCAAGTTACATTGGGAGTTTTCCCCCCTTCGCTAAACTGGGTGAGGGCAGGGCCAGCACATGATGCATCTGGCCCGCAGGCCACAAATTTGACACCCCTGCTCTAGTAACTTGTCTTCTTCCTTACAAATTCATATTTTCTGAGTCCTTGCTTCCTCTTTTGGCTAACTGGCTAGTATCTTAAGGCTAGGACCCACTGGCCGACGGATGCAAAACGTATGCATAAAGGACATGGCGGATGAGCAAAATTTCGGGGGTGGCTCCATCCATTGTCATCCGTTCCAAAAAGTGGCAAAAATTTGAATAAACAGAACGGAAAAAAACGGACATGGGTAGTATGTAGCGGGGATGTTAAACGGATGTTCATAGGAAGCCTAGCGGATGTATTATCAGTATGCCAAACCGTTCACTACGCATCCTTTCTATTTCCGTGCTACTAATGCTGTGTCAGACGTTCCGTGTACCTTTTTGTTTCCTCCCTCTTTCCGTTTTCAGCTGACAGCGGAGGTGAGTTGAGGGATGCCCAGAGGATGCAGAAAAGATACAGCGGACGTTTAACGGATGATAAAACAGACATAGAACGTTGTTGCTCGGATGTCGTGGATTTACATTGTACATGGCAGAAAGTTCATCCATTCACAAAGTTTTGTGCAGCTCAAAACTTCTTGCACGGATGAAATTGCAGTGGACGTGATGCTTGACGGATAGAGCATATGAAACACGTATACAGTGAGGTAACACAATGGGATGCATAGCATTTTCCAACGGATGGCAGACGTTTTTTTAAACGTTTTACATCCTCTTTGCATCCGTTAGTGCAGTGGGCAGGGGCTTTAGCTATATTGGTTTTGCTTAGTTTCTCTTAAGGCCCTGTCACACTGCCCAACGGATGCAAAAGGGACACAAACGGTGAGCAAAATGTTCCATCCGTGTTATCCGCTCTCAAAAGGGGGCAAAATTTGAAATAACCAGAGTGGATAACACGGATGCAGGGCAGATGGAAAGCGGATGGTGGAACGGAAGTCCAAGCGGATCAAGGCAAGTCGGAGTATGGAAGCGAAGTAGGTATGGAGTCGAGACATGGCCAGCGATGGGCTTCCGAGGGCTTGCCGGGGGGGCTCAGCAAAGTGGACGCGGAATGGATGAAGCGGATGCACAGCAGATGCACAGCGGATGAAGTGGAATGCAGAGCAGAAGCCTAGCAGATGCACAGCGGAAGCTAACGGATGCCTGGCATTAATTGCGCATGTGGGGGGGATGCATGTGCAAGCCCCCCGGATATAAAGGGAAGCAGTTCGCACGTGGCCAGCATTCGGAGGAAAGACCTGCTGCAGGATACATCGAGTCCTTGCCTGCCCTGCCTGCATGCCTGCTGCAAGCCTTGCTGCCAGCCTTCCTGCCAGCCTGCCTCCAAGCCTCCTGGCCAGCCTCCCTGCCAGCCTTGCTGTCTGCCTGCCTGCCAGCCTTGCTGCCAGCCTGTCTTCCAGCCAGTCTGCCTGCAGCAGTTGCCAGTGCTGCTGGTGCCTGCTTGCTTGTCAACCCTTGCTGCCTGCCTGCCTGCCTGCCTCCCTGCCAGCCTCCCTGCCAGCCAGCAACCCACAACCATGGGGAAGAAGCGAAAGTCTCAGCAACCTGCCGCCATCCCTGGCAAGAGGGACAGGGCCACCCCTCCCGCCCCCTGTCCCTGACTCAGCTTCTGCCTGGGGCTTCTGCTGCTCTGGCTCGCTCTTCTGGTGCTGGAAGCTTATTAGAAAAGTCGCTCCTGGCCAGTGGCTTTCTCTGGCGTACCTGTGACTGCTGACTTGATCTGCTCTATCTGTCTTGCTCGCTCCTGCTCAATGCTCCTGGACTTGCTCATCCTGCTCATGCTCCTGGACTTGGTTCGTACTGCTCATAACTTCTTGTGCCTGGTCTTGCTCATCCTGCTCGTGCTCCTGCTCATGCTCCTGGTCCTGCTCGTGCTCCTGGTCCTGCTGGTGCTGCTGGTGCTGCTGATCCTGGGCTTGGTGCTCCTGGGGCGGTGCTGCTGGGGCTCCTGGTGATTACTCTGCTGCGGCTGATCCTTGGTCCTGCTGATCTGCTGCTGCTGCTGCTGCTGATGATGATGATGATGAATTATCCTGCTGCTGCTGCTGCTGCTGATGAGATGATGATGATGATTATGATCCTGCTGGTGATGATGATGATGATGATGATGATCCTTCTGGTGCTGCTGCTGCTGGGGGTGTGGAGGAGCAGCCCCTACCAACCTGGGAGCCCTCTGATTGAGGGCCCATCTGGTCCTGGCAAAGGGAGGAAAGGTAATGTGGGGACGGGAGAGGAAGGCAACAGCTCATTGAGGAGGTGCAGAGAAACTTGAAAGGGTCGGGATAAGTAGTAGCGAGGTACAACTCTACTGTGGCAGGTAATGAGAGAGGAACACGCAGGACTGTGAGCAGAGACATGCACAGGATGAGCAGTGGCTGAAGAGTATGACTATCTGTGGCGGAAGCGACACCGGCTGTACAGAGACACAAAAGGAAGCAGGCTGCTTGGAGAGAGAGGGGGAGAGTTATGGGTTACACTTTGGAGGTGCTCCTTGGGCTGGTGGAAACATATGCACACCTGGTACGGAAGCTGCACCTGAAGAAATCTGGCCAGGCCACAGTAAAGCTGACGGACAGAGAGACCTACGTCATGGCCCAGGTGCAGCTTCCTGGAGGGTGAGATCCGCCACCGAGGAGCACCAGGAGCCCCTCTGTCTACCCTCTCTCTCCGGCAGCCTGCTGAGAGCCAGTCCTCTTCCGGCCGAGAGTCAGTCCCTGTCTTCCCAGGCAGGTTTCTGTGGAGCGGGCCACGGCGGAGAACCCGGGACAGCTGTTGTAACCGTGGCTGGAGTGCATGGAGGACTCCCTGGTGCGGTGGGGAGAAAGGAGACATCGAGTCCACCACAGTCATAGCCGCATCACCCCCCCCCCAGCTCACCTCCACAGAAAGGCAGAGGAGCCAGACAGCAGGAGGGGCAGAGCCACACTGTCCTGCTGGAGATCAGGGACACCATCCGGAGCAGCCATAGATCTCCTCTCTCAGCTGGTCCACACGACTCCTCATCCTCCAACCGCAAGCCCTTCCTCACCAATGTCAACCAGGCCCTAAGGGACATGGAGGATCCCCAGTACCAGGTGGTGAAGGACCGGATCACGGAGCTGCTTCACAACCCTCCAGACCCAGTCCAGGTCTGCTCCTACCACCCCAGGTTGATGTCCTCCCATACCAAGACTTCCCACAGCCCTCACCTACCAGGGCTATAGGCTACCAGGAGGTCGAGCAGCACACAGGCAGTAGCCCTTCCATCCCAGGCACAGATCATCAGGCAACACCATTGCCACCGGTTCCACTGATGCCACCGATGCCAGCCACGCCCAATGATTCCACCGATGACAGCGCGATGCCACCACACCACCAATGCCACCCACACCAGTTCTCACCCCAGCTGCAGACCCACACAGCCCCACTACAACTACTCCTTCCTGGGCCCCACAGCCAAGCCGGCCTCAAGTACATCTGTCCTTGGTACTGGGGCTGAACCCCAATGGCATGGAGGAAGGACCTCTCGCATCAGCGGTCTGAGCCAGCTTTTCTGAGAGACTTTCTCAACACACCGTCACCCTGTTGTCTCTTCCAGGGCCAGGCACCCCAGTGGTGCTTCAGACCAGCACTCCAGCACCACCCACCTCCACAGCACCTGGACCTTTCACCCCTGAGACTAGGCACCCTCCGAGTGACCAAAGAAGAGTGCCGAGAGACTGGGTATCTGGCTACCTGAAGAGTTTATTTGGACACTTGACTTGGGTGTCATTTCTGTTTACAGCTTGTTTGTTCAATAAAGTTTATCTTTGATTTCACGCACACTTGCTTTCATTTCTTTTTTTATAATAAAGTCTTGGTGGAAACTTTTAGAAATGGTTTAAGCCTTTGATGCTTGTGGGATGGGTTATAGATGATGCAGTGGGATGGGCAGGGAATTCCTGTGGGATTATTAGGCGGATGGCAGGATACCTTTGGGATGGGTAATAGCTGTGGGATGGACAGGGATACCTTTGGGATAGGTAATAGCTGTGGGACGGGTAAGAGACTAGCAGTGGGATAGATAAGCCTCCAGTGCAAGCATAGTGGGACTGTTATGGTCCACCCTCCCTGTGAACACCTATGGCCCACTTATTATCAATATATAAATATCATGCACATGTCAACAAAAAAACGCTAATTAAATAATAAACAAAAATAAACCAACTCTTTATTAAACGCCCCTGTTCATTGTAGGCCCACTCAACATACATGGCCCAATCTCATCAGTGTGATGAGGACAGGCTGAAGGAAGAATCCATTTATCATCTATCATCCTGTCATGCCACTCCACCGCTCCAGCTGGGGAGTTGCACCAGTGTCTCAGGAGGTTGCGCTGCTTCTTCCCTTCACGTGAAGCTCTGTTGGGGCCTTGCACATCCTGAGTGTCTATCAGGTTTCGCCCTTGCCTCCATTCCCCAGGCTCCATGTCTCCATTGCCTTGTTGGAGGTCCACAAGCCTGTTCTGCAAGACTGGGGTAGCGGGTGTGCATGAGATTGTGCAGGATGCAGCAAGCTTCCACAATCTCCTCACGGTCTCTGGGCGATGCTGCATGGTGGTGAGAAGTACCTGGAACCTGTTGGCCGAGGATGCCAAAGGCGTTCTCCACCACCGTCTTGCCCTGGACAGCCTGTAGTTGAAGATCCTCTCTTCACGGGTGAGGAGTCTGGAGGTGTAGGGCTTCATGAGAGAGTTGTGAGGGAGAAGGCGTCATCCCCCACGATGAAAGTAGGCACATCTTGCATGTCGTTGGGCAGGGGGTCTGGATCTGGAAGCCCATGATGAGGTTGCCTTCCAGCCCCTCCTTGAGGTCACTGGCATTGTATACCTGGGCATCTGAACATGAGCCGCTGCTGAAGCATCGATGTTACATGAACTTATGGTCAGCATCGACCATGCAAAGAGGACGATGCTGAAGTAGCCCTTGTAGTTGCAATAAGTGGAGCCCGACTTGGGTGGTGCTTTGCAGACCACGTGCTTCCCATCTATGGCTCCAACAGTGTGGGAAGTTCCACCTCTGGTACCACTGCTCTGCAACTTTCTTCCATCCTTTCTTCAGTGGAGGGGCACTGGAGGAGCTCCTCCACGTATTCTTTGATGATGGCCTGCACCACTTCTCTGACCACAATGCTGATGGTGTTGTTGTGCACCCTCCAGCCGTACTGCATGCTCCTGTATGTGTGTCCCGGGAGGCCAGGTGGTGCAGAGTGAGTGCACTTGAGCCCAGGTCCAGGCTGGGGCGGAAGTTGGTGTTTGCCTTGGTCAACCTGCGGTGTCAGGTGCTGCACAATTTCATCAAACATGGCTGAGGCATCCTCATGAAGTTCTGGAATGCATGAGGGTCTTCGTTCCTGAGCTCCACCATCAGCTTGTTGTACAGTCCGTACTCTGCTCTTTCTTCCCTCGATCCGATTTCGGACCCAGACGCTTCTTTGGCCACTCTCCTTTTCTTCCCATAGTAGAGTTCACAGAGCCTGTAGATGGCTTTGCACTGTTGCCAGAAGGACGGGTGGCTGCCAAAAGGACTGTTTTACGATCCACGATTGACAATGACTGGATGCTGTGGAAGAGCAAGAGTCAGATGAAGGCTGCAGAGGTCTGCACACAGCTGGGCTGCTGGTCTGAAAGTGAGATCCAGACAAGTTGCTCCCCCTTTTTATAGGCAGTATAGGTGTCCTTGCATCCTCTAGGCATCCTGTAGACATCCTTAATATCTGAGATAGGTCCCCTCTGCGAACGTTTTTTCCGTTTTAAACACTTTGTTTCCACTCGTGGCATCTGTTCTGCATCCGTTCTGTGTCCATTCCGCTTCCTCCCTGCGTCCGAGCGGATGCGAATTGCGTGGATGCGCAGCGGATGCCTAGCGGATATAGCGGATGCGTAACGGATGCAGAACGATGGCGTAGCGGATGCAGAATGGACGAATTGGATACATTTTCCACGCAAAAGTTTTGGCAGCTCAAACTTTCTGAGCGGATGAAACGTCAATAGACGGATGCTGGACGGATAGAGAGGAAGCAAAACGGAGGTAGTGAGTACACCGCGTTAACCAACGGATGGCAAGCTTTTTTGTCCATTTTACATCCTCTTTCATTCCGTTGGTGCAGTGTGACAGGGGCTTTAAATGCTGCTTGGAGCACAAGGCCATAAGATTAGAATTAGCAATATTTAAACACATAGCAAAGGTCATTTAAGCCATCCCCATGACCAGGATCAACTCACTCATCCCTTTTTGAACTTCAGCTGCTTCAGACCCATCAGAGGTCTGCAGTTCCACTGTATGAAGAATTGGCTCCCATCTGGGAGAAATGAAGATGCCACCAAATGAAGAGAGAAGCCAGCTGCTTGATTGGCAGTCAGAAGCGACTTCAGCAATCAGTTTTGGGACAGCTGACAAAACAGTCTGGTGAGTGGATAGGTTTGTATGTGGTTCTTGGGCTTTGTGATTTAGATGCCCAGGTCCCTTGTGAAAAGTACTTTAATCTGTGCTCCAGTGTGTCCTTTTGATATACTAATTAATGTTGCCTGAATCCTATTGAGACTGAGAGGTTATGCTCTGTCTTTGAAGCTGGATGGGGGATGTAGATTTTAGGTGTTTTTTGTCTCTCTGCTTTCCAATCTGATCAGTTCCAGCTTTCTGTGGAGGCTGTAGCTGAAGGCATTTTGTTTATGAATAGAATAGTTTGTGAAACTAAATATCCATTAACAGGGGCTGGTTGCTTGAGTGGCTTTACTTCAGGGAAGCCTTTTCTCTTCCAGAGATGGGACATTTCTTTGCTAATAGGGTGGGTTCTTATATTCAAAAGGGTAGGGTGGGGATTCTCCCTACAACACCTACATTTAGAATGCTACCTTTAAAACTGTGACCTACATTTCACTTGAAAACTGTCTTTGATGAAATGAGATCTGAAGGATAGGGTTACAGCAACAACCTTGGCATTCCTAATATATGCCATTTGAGCCAAATTTATATAAGCACAAAACAGCCAATCTACCTTTATCCCAACAGACAGACAGTATAGTCTTATCAATATTCCCAGAAGAAAGTTTCAGCCGAGTTAAATGGGGCTCGCATCAAATAATTGCAGCAATTGCTCTAAACCTATTGGTTTTTATTTGGGAATAAGCTGCTGCACTTTATATCTGAGTGAATTTGTTCAGAATTACTGTTTATTATTTGTTTTCCCCTGGGAGCAATTAAATTTATGTCAACCTTTGTAATAAAACAGACTGTAACAGAGCATGTTTACGTCTTCTCCCTCTTTCTTCCTCCCCCACTCAATCTAATATAATGTTTAATTTCTTAATATTATATTCCATGCTCCTTCAATATTTCTTCCAAATTAGGTAAGTTTTCATGATAGAATCCTGGCACATACCAACAGGAGAGGCATATAAGTTTATCTTTAAATAGAAATGATTGATTGTTGGCACAACTGAAAACACAAAATGCCTGGGGACAATTCTATTTATCTTGGTTCAGTTATGCAGCATAATGAGTGGTTATGAAAAAAAATCAGTATCCCAAAAAGGTTCATGACGTCAATCTAATTCAGTGAAATATTTGTTTCCATTTGGAAGGAAATGCATCTGACAAATCACCAGATCCAAGAAATACATGGATGCTGCTAGATTTAAGGAACAAAAAAAATCCACCAATATGACCTCTACTGGGTTATAAATGGAACTATTCTAAATCTCTATTCATTTATTCCAAACGTTAGACTCAGAATCACAAAAAAGAGGCCTGCAGTTTAAAGAGCAGCCCTGTGCAAGTTCATGAAGAGTGGTCCTTCCAAATTTAGCACAACTTACTCTAAAATACCGGCTTGTAATATTTAAGGGTGTATTTCCTGCATTCTTGCAAATATTTTTCTAAACAAGAAATTCGTTAATACATGTATAGATTTGCTATGAATTTAAGATTCCCATGGTGCTGGTTATAAACAATGAAATAATTTATCCTGTTCTGCTCATTCTTTACTCCAATTTCAGGGATTTAGCTCCAAATGAATGTTTCTCTGACATTTAAGGAAAGTCAAAGCATGTTAACATCTTTGAAATATCAGGTTTTCTTATTGTTGTTATTTTGTTGGCGATCCTATTTTTATCAACAGCCTCACGAAAAAGTGTTGTTGAGTTTTGTCCAAACTAGTCCCTTAGATTTTGAAGCCATGATATTCTTTTTCTGCCTGGAACTCATTTGCCTTCAATCTTTCCCTGGAGGATTAAGTGAAGTATTTTTCTGGATGTCACATCACAGTCCAAAATATTCTAACTTTTGCTTTTTTATGGTGTTGATGATTTCCCTTGACTTTCCCAAGGCTTATCAGGTTTTACAGAAGGGATTTCCCCTGGGGGGAAAGGTGTACTTTGAGATTTGAAAGATTGTTGTCAGTCTTGTAGGGTAGTCCAAACAAGAAGCACATCCAGAAGGACCAATGTACTTTACTGTAAAGCTACATCAACAGAATCTTGCAAGATAAAGATAAACTATAAACCTTTACCTTTATAGTCAGTAAACTAGTGAGGGTTCCTCCTGAAAGGTTTGTCATCCCTCATTTCTTCTGCAGACTCACAATACAAAATGGCAAAGGAAGTACTTGTACAGTAATTTCATGGTGAGTTGGGGCTTGGAACACCTTGTCCTGCTTTGATCCAGACATCCATGGTACTTATGTGGTGGGTAAATGTGGATGCTAGCAGCTGCATCATCTGTGATCACAACTGCTTTGAAAGTCACCCTGAGAAGGGTTTACCACTTGTCAGCAGTGGAAGAGATAGCTGATGCTCACAAAGATTAAAGTGGCTTTTTTTTTTCAGCACTTACCCTTGAAACTGCTTTGACAAGGTTTAATGTTTTCCCATAGACAACAGGAGTAGCAAGAGGAACTATGTCAAGGACTGCAGGTGCCTGGAAGAATAGTAGTGGGAGATTTTTATTTTTTGCTGGCCTGGGGAATCAGAATTTATATACTTCATTTATCAGAAGTAAGAGACTGGGTAACAACCATGGAGAATTATGAAACAGCCCTTTGAGAGACAAAGATAATCTACAGGTTTTGCACTCAGAACTAGTTACAAAATAGATGATAGATAGTTGATAGATAGATAGATAGATAGATAGATAGATAGATAGATAGATAGATAGATAGATAGATAGATAGATAGATATGCAATGCCTGCTTTTCAAAATTAGGAGAGGTCTAATTTTGTGTCATGATGTGGTGAATGTAATTATGCTTAGGTGGAAGAAGAAAAAGCAATAATGACTTTTTAATACACAAAGATATAATTTGGGGGTATTTCTAGACTCTGCTGAGGTAAACTGTAAAAGCTTAAATAAATGAAACTGGGGGAATGATGAATGAAGATGATAGTGACGAATGAAGTAATTTTTATGTGAAAACTTGATCGTACATAGCATGAAGGTTATGAAACTTCCTAAAAGTTTTCAGCAGACAACTCCTGCCCACTTCCATCTTATTTAGCTACAGGTAGAACCTGTTTCCAAATATACAGGTTGGAACAGTTTCCAAGTTTACAGCGGCAAGGGTTGATCAAATTCATTAGTCATTTTCAGCAGGTAATCAAATGGTTCTAAAGGGACTGTCACATTGGCCGACGGATGCAAAACGTTTGTAAAAAGGACACAGCGGACGAGAAAATGTTCCATCCGTTGTTA
>BHFT01038925.1:0-10594 GCA_004320025.1 Laticauda laticaudata
CCTTTTGAGAGTGGATAACAACGGATGGAACATTTTTCTCATCTGCTGTGTCCTTTTTACAAACGTTTTGCATCCGTGGGCAGTGTGACAGGGCCTTTAACGAGTTAAGGGATGTATCAAGGACTTCCACAGAATACTCTTAGGATTGCCAACTGATATGGTGAGAGCAATTAGAAACATACAGATTATGTTATTTCCAGCTTGTGACAATATCATATGTATTAATTTTTTAGATAAATGATTTCCTTATCATTCTGTGAATTTCAACAACTAAAAAACCCCACATTGTTGTAAGGGTGAATGAAAATTTTATGCATAGCTTAATTGCAAATTTCAGAGATGAATGCATTCATAATTTCAGTGTTTGATCTAAAAAAAATTAGGGATGCATTCCAGCATACAAAATTAGTTTATTTATTATTAAACAAATTTATATAGTCACCCATCTACAAGAAGAAACACTGCGTGGTGCACAAAATAAAAATACAATGCAGTAAAACTAATTGAAAACAAGAAGCAATGTTGAGGTTCTAATAAAACACATTCATCTCCCAATGCCAGCTTTATCAACATCCTGGTCCCAATGTCTCTGGAGGGAAAGCCAGGCCTTTACCATGCCCCCCCAGCCAATAAGCAAGTAGATATGTATGTGTGTACAGTATGGATGTCCTTTGTTTCATGAATAATTATTTTGTGCACTATATTAGTTTGATCAAAATTGATAGTTTGATCAAAATTGATTGACTCTATTGTAATAGAGTCCAGTGGTTGGGAGATGAAGATGAGAATAATCTAGATTTATTTTCAGGCTAGTTGACATAAAGATGTCACAATGTAGCCTTTTTATTTGTTTTTTTAATTGTATTTACACCACTTGATACATTTTGTTCATTTTTAATGGCATTCAAAAATCTTTAATAGGGTTATTTATGTTTTAAAAACTTATTCAGAAAAGTTTTGGAATTTTTAAAAGAAAGTAACTTTCTGCTATCCATTACATGAGATGTACAGTAATTATATGGTTTTTCCTATGTTCCATGTGCGAAAAGGTGCTACTGCTTCAAAAAGCTGACTCTTTAAGCCATGTTAAAACAGTGATTTCTTTTTTAGCTTCCATGGAAGCTTGAAAATGGTGGTTCATGAATAGCAGAGAGCTAATGTGACCAAAGCAGGGGTCTCCAGTGTTGGCAACTTTAAGCCTGGAGGACTTCAACTCCTAGAATTCCTCAGCCAGCAAGAGTTGAAGTCCCCCAGGCTTAAAGTTGCCAATGCTGGAGACCCTGGTCCAAAGCATGTTCAACAAAACTTTTATGACCCTATCTCATAATAAGCATTACCTAAAATTAAAAGTAAAATAAACATGGTGATTAGCTGAGGACATAAAGTTAATAGATAGGCTTCAAAGGTATCAAATTGCTGAAGGTTAACCCAGTCCTGAACCTGGTCAAAGTAAATCCCCATTTCTCCAATTTTCAATTTATTTTCAAAGAATATCCATGTCCAAAACTTAATTTATATACAAATTTCTATGTCAGAAAGGTTCCAAATAATGGACAAATCAATTTGGGTTTCTCAAAATCTTTACAATCACTATACTTGTTAGATGCTAATTCAGAATGGAGTAAAAATTCACATGAATAAAGTATGTTTAGGCCTGCCCAAATCAATTTGTATTATTAATCAAAAGGGTTTTTTTAAAGTTACAGATGCACAGTGTTTCCAAATATTAAATCTACATATGGACATTTAAAGACTTTTATCTTCAGGGACATCAAACTAGGACCTTCTCAAATTCCCTTTTTTTCAGGAATCACATTCTTCCAGAGACCAGGTCATCCTCTATTCTTATAAGTTTTTAAAATACCACCAATATCTGGTTTTTCTAGCTTAACTTTGGTCTTTTCTAAAGGGAAACAGACATTTATTATGATTATGATTATGATTATTATTATTATTATTATTATTATTAATCTGCAATTAAGGCCCAAGACTTTGGTGAAAACTTAATACAAATCCTAACCAAGGACGTAGGAATGAGGGTAGCACCTAAGGATATAGGCATTTCCAAACAAGGTGATTTTGTAAAATTAAGGTGTCTAGGTCTGATAAATTTAAAATATCCAAATATAAAGAAATGACTCTTTAGAAATTACTCTGAGGGCTTCAGTCATCATTGGTGTATCAACATATTTGTTGATACATTTTTCTTCATAACCAGTTAACATTGATCCGCAGCACCCAATATTTTAATTTTTTCACTTGCTTTTCTTCCTCAAGTTTTGCACCAGATCCCTGTGTGGCAATATCAATCAAGCAGACTTTCTTTCTTATCTAGTGACTGTTATATCAGACAGACTATGGACCGATGGCTATGGATAGTACTATCAAGTGCCTATCTATTTGAAGTTTAAAGTCCCAGAAGATCTTAAACTGTTTATTTTCCAAACCTTTTCAACTTGATTTTTCCTGTAGTTTTTTCTACAGTTAAATCCAAACCTCTGGCAAAGTTTTCTATGAATAATTTTGATAATTCAGTCATGCTGCTTATAGCCAGAAATTTTGAAGCACTATTGATCAAATGGTCAATTGTTTCCTTCTTTTCTCCGCAGAGGCAATATTTGCTGTTCTTTGTTAAGCCCATGTCACACCGAACCAATGGATGCAAAGAGGATGTAAAACGGACAAAAAACCTTGCATCCGATCTCGAAAATGCGATTTACTCACTGCCTCCATTTTGCTTGCTCTCTATCTGTCCAGCTCGCGTCTATGTGACGGTGCTTGTCGATCCGCTCCAAAAGTTTGGGCTGCGCAAAAAACTTTTGCGCGCGGATAATTGTATCCAGGTTTCATCCGTGTCTGCTCCGCAACGAATCTGATCTAATTCGTCCTTTAACGCATTCGTTTCGCATCCGCTAATATCCGCCAGGCATCCGCCTGCGCTATCAGCGTCCCAACGTCAATGCGCGTGCTCTGGAGACGCAGTAGGATGTAGCGAACTGGAGCGGAACGATGCATGAACGGATTGCAGACGGTGATGCAAGCAGAAACAACATGTAATTGAAAAAAAAAAGAGATGGAAATAACGTGTTTTTTTGTTAAATGGTTTGTCGTTGGGCAGATGGTGTGCCTATCTCGAATCATTAAGGATCCTAGAGGGATGTGGTCGAGATGGACTACCTATCTGTCCTGGTATAAGAAAGTGCAGGAGCAACCGTCCTGCATCTCACTTTCGAGACTAGCAGCCGCACCCTGTGCAAGACGCTCTTGCAGCTATCTGACTCTTCCTCTTTCCACAGATCCAGTATGTTCCACCGTGGTGGATCGTACCACAGTCTTTGGGCAGCCACAATCCTTCTGCAACGTACTGAAGCCATTCTCGAGAGCCTCTGTGAACTCTACTACTGAGAGAAAAAAGAGGCGGCCAAGAAGATCTGGGTCGAAGCTGGATCAGGAAAAGCAGAAGTATGGACTGTACAACAACGCTGATTGGTTGGAGTCAGAACGGACGACACCATCGGGGCGTTCCAAACTGTATGAGGATTGCCTCCACCCATGTTTGACGAAGTTTGGTCGCAGCGCCTGCACCCAGGTTGACCAAGGCAACACCATTTTGGGCCCAGCCGGGAACCGGGGGCTCAAGGTGGCACTCACTTTGCACACACTGGCTCAGGGCACACCTACAGGAGCATGCAGTATGGCTTGGAGGGTGCCCAACACGAACACCATCAAGCATTGGTGGCAGAGAAGAGGTGCAGGCCATCATCGAAGATACAGGAGGGCTTCCTCCCGTGCCCCTCCACTGAAGAAGGATGGAAGAAGTTTGCAGAAGCAAGTGGTATCAGGGTGGAATTCCCATTACACCGTTGGAGCCATCCGATGGCAATAAGCACGTGGCCTGCAAAGCTCAGCCAACTCAGGGTCACCTTACTTCAACTTACAAGGGCTTCTTCAGCATCCGCCTCTTTCACCATGGTCGAGTGTTGTTACTACAAGTTCATGTATCATCGATGCTTCAGGCTACGGCTCATCTTCAGATGCCAAGTATACAACGCCAGTGAACTCAAAGGAGCGGGCTGGACTAGGCAACCTCATCGTGGGCTTTCCCAGATCCAGACCCCCTGCCCCCAAGACACGCCAAGTTGTGCCTGACTTCATCGTGGGGATGACGCCTTCTCCCCTCAGAACCATACCGTCTGAAGCCAGTACATTCCAGACTCCTCACCCGTGAAGAAGGATCTTCAACACCAGGCTTCCAGGCGCAGGCGGTGGTGTGGAGATGCCTTTGGCATCCTGGCCACAGTTCCAGGTATTCCTCACACCATGCAGCAGCGCACCAAGACCGTGAGGAGGATGTGGAAGCTTGTTGCATCCTTGCACAATCTCATGCGTCACCGCGACCAGTCTTGGCAGAATAGGCTTCGTGGACCGTCACATAGGCATGGGGACATGGGAGCCTGGGAGACTGGAGGCAAGGGCGCAACCTGTAGGACACTGAGGATTTTTGCAAGGCCCCAACAGAGCGCTCACATGACAGGGCAAGCAAAGCCTCCTGAGAACTGTGAACTCCGGTGTAGCAACTCCCTAGCTGAGCAGATGGGGCAAGACAGGATGATAGATGCGATTCAATGGAATGGCTTCCTTCAGCCCTGTCTCCCATCACACTGATGAGATTGGCGGCATGTATGTTGGGTGGCGCCTTACAATGATACAGGGGCCATTCAATAAAGGGTCTGTGTTTATGTTGAAAGGTGTGGATTCAATGATTTCTACGATTTATGTGAGTGATTGGATGTGTATAAAGGGCCAAGTCTGTGCACTGGAGGGTAGTAGACTGGTAAGCCCACTATGCTTGCAAACTGGAGGATTATCTAATCCCACACCTATTACCCATTCCAAAGTTATCCCTGCTCCATTCCACAGGTAATCTGGCTCTGTTGGCCGACCTACTGCTATCTGTTGGGGTTTTAACCCATCCCACAGCCATGCATAGGCGTTACAGTGCAATTCTAGAAAAGTTTCCACCATAGACTTTATTTAAAACAGAAGAGAATTGAACGCAAAGTGTTTTGAATCAAGATAAACTTTATTGAACAACATGTCTATTAGTATAAAAAAAATGACCCTCAAGAGTCAAGGTGTCCAAATAAAGAGTCCAGGTAGCCAGCACCCGAGTCTTTGGCACCTTCTTCTGTGGTCAACTTGGAGGCTGTGCCTGAGTCTCTTGAGGGTGGTGAAGGTGTGTGCCAGGGTGCTGTGGTGGTGGGTGGCTGCTGGAGTGCCTGGGCCCCGAGAGACACAGGGGAACGGTGTGTGTTTGTGAGGAAGGTTGTCGGCAGCAGCTGGCTCAGCCCCGCGATGCTAAGAGGTCCTTCTCCATGCCATGCGGGTGGTCCAAGCCCCTATTCACGATGACTAGAAATGTACTGAGGACCGGGCTTGGCTGTGGGTGGAGGAAGGAAAGTGAGTGTAGTGGGCTTGCGGCTTCTGCTAGCCTGGGTGAAGGACTGCGTATGCTAGGGTGGATGGGTTGGCATGCGTTGTGCATCGCTGTCCCCGGTAGTGATGGCATCAATGTTGATGGGGTGCATCGGTGGCCATCAGTGGAACAGGTGCAATGGTGTCGCCGATGATCTGTCCCCTGACTTGGGACAGAGGCTGGCTGCCTGTGCTGCTGGAGCTTCTGGCTTAGCTTGTAGCCCTGGTAGTGAGGCCTGTGGGAAGAATTGCGAATGGGAGGCTCACTGGGTGGAGTGAAGCAGGACTTGGACGTGGGGAGTCCAAGTCTTGGACTGCGGAAGCAGCTTCAGCTGGGTCTGGAGGGTTGTGAGGCCAGCTCGTAGATCCGGTTTCTTCATCCAGCCTGGTACTGTGGATCCCCATGGTCTTGAGGTGTCTGGTTGACATAGGTGAGGAAGGGCTTTGCGGTTGGAGGAGGAGGAGTCGGTTGGACCAGCTGAGAGAGAGGGAGATCTATTGCTCATTTCAGAATGGTTTGTTCCCTGATCTCACCAGGACAGTGTTGGTCGCCCCTCCTGCTGTCCGGCCCTTGCTTCTGCCTTTCTGCAGAGGGCGGAAGCTGGGTGGGGGGGATGCAGCTAGGACCTGTGCTTGGACTCGATGTCTCCTTCTCATCCTACCCAACACCAGGAGGTCCGCTTACGGGCACTCCACTATGCTTTACACAACTGGTTCCGCGTTTCCCGCACCGTGGCACCGCTTCCACAGAAACACTGCCTGGGGGAACAGGGACTGACTCTCAAGCCGGAAGAGGACTGGCTCTCAGCAGGCTTCCAGAGAGAGAGGGTATTAAGTAGAAGGGCTCCTGGTGCTCTCGGTGACAGCCGTGACCTGCACCTCCAGGAAAGCTGCACCTAGGCCTTGATAGGTCTCTCTGTCTGTCAGTCTAAGTGGCTGGCAGATTTCTTCAGATGCAGCTTTCCATCATGTGTGCATATTTTCCAGCCCGAGGAGGCACCACGAGTGTAACCCATACTCTCTGCCGCTCTCTCTCCAGCAGCCCTGCTTCCCTTGGAGTCCCCTTGTAAAGCCGGTTGTCCCCCCACAGATAGTCATTCTCTCTCAGCCACTCCAGCACCTCATCCTGTGCGCCTCCCAATGTAGTAATTGCTCCTTCCCGTCCCCACATACGGCTCTGTCCTCCCCTTGGTGGACCAGATGCCTCAATCAGAGAGGGCTCGCCCAGGGTAGTAGGGGCTGCTCCATCACAACCAACACAGCCAGCCAGCAGCAGCACAGACCAGCAAGATCATCATCATATCATGCATATCATCGTCATCCTCACACAGCAGGATATAATCAGCACCAGCAGCGGCCAAGCGAGCAGCGCGCAGCAGGATCATCAACATCATCATCGAGCAGCGAGCGGCCAGCAGGATCAGAGCAGTAGAGCTAACACCAGCAGGGCCAGCACATGGGTCCAGGAGCACGAGCCAAGGACAGGATTCACTATGAGGGACCAGCCAACGAGCAGAACCGACCGAGGCAAGACAGGAGCACGAGCCAGACGAGAAATGAGCAAGACCAGGAGCACGAGAGACAGAACGAGCAAGTTCCCCCAGGAGCACGAAGCAGGTCGCAGCAGGAACCGAGCAGGACCAAGAGGCAGCTTCAAAAGAGTAAAGCACAGCAAGAAGCACCATCGCAGGAGAGCTTCAGCAGAGCCCCAGCCAGAAGCAGAGTCAGCGGCAGGGTGCAGGAGTTCGCCCTGTCCTTTGCCAGGGGATTGGCGGCAGGTGCTGCTGGCTTTCGCTTTCCTCCCCATGGTTGTGGGGGATTGCTGGTCATGGAGCATGGAGGCAGGAGCCTGGCAGGCTAACAGGACCAGCTGGCAGGCAGACAGGCTGCAGGACACCTAGGTGCTAGGGCGGCTAAGGCTTGGCAGAGCTCTTGCAGTGAGCTGGCGGGTAGGCTGGCAGGAAGGCCTGGAGGAACTGGCGAGGTAGGACTGGCAGGAAGACGCGTAGTGCAGAAGGCTTCAGCCTGGCAGGTAGGCTGGCCGCCCAAGTGGCTGGCCTGGAAGGCAGGCTGGCAGACAAGGCTGGTCAGGCAGGCATGCCAAGGCAGGGCCGCAAGGCAACTCGAATCAGTGATCCAGCAGCAGTCTTTCCCTCAGAATGCTGCCATTCGTGGCAGAGCTGCTTCCCTTTACATCCGCATGCTTGCGCAATGATCCCCGCATGCGGCAATTAATGCTAGACATCCGGTTAGGCTTTCCGTGTGCATCCGCTAGGCTTCCGCTGTGCATCCGTTCATCTGCTGTGGCATCTCCTCTGGCATGCGCTGTACTCCGTTCTGCTCCGCTTTGCTGAGGCCCCCGGAAGCCTTGCGGTTGCGCACATCTGCCCCCAATTCTGCTTCCCTCCACTGGGGCTTTGACCGTTCCACACGCTTTGCTCCGCCCTGCGTCTCGCCCGCGTCGTGTTATCCGCTCCAGTTATGCAATTTTTGCCTCTTTTGAGAGCGGATAACAACGGATGGAACATTTTGCTCGTCCGTTGTGTCCTTTTTGCATCCGTTGGCTGGTGTGACATGGGCTTAACATGCTGAATTGTTGCTTTTATATGGTCAATTGGTCAAAGTTGTTCTTGAGATGCTAAAATCTTCTTTCTTATTATTAGTTGTACAATCAGCCAGATCTTGACTGGATTTTGCATTTTTGTTCACCAATCAAGTCTTTTCCAAAGCTCTGAGAGAAGCAGATGTGGATATTTGATGATATTAAAGACATTGTTGTAAGGATGTAGGTTGTTCTGAATAAAGCTGTCCTTTTGCAACTGATTGATATTGATTTTAACAATGCCAATGATGTTCAAGTAGTGTTCCGGTTATTTTGAGATGCAACCCAAGACTCCTATTGCTGTTGATAGTACCTTTGTTTTTGTTTTTTGTCACTATCATTCTATTTTTATTTGAAGGTCTTTGTATATTAAGGTTCATTTCAGAGGTGGTATTCAGCAGGTTCTGACCAGTTCTGAAGAACCGGTAGTGGAAATTTTGAGTAGTTTGGAGAAACAGCAAACACCACCTCTGATTGGATATTTTACAATATCCTTCCCCTGCCACGTCCACCAAACCATTCCCACAGAACTGGTCGTACACTGCCCCTATCCATCCTTTAGTTTCTACTTTGGCAAAATTGGCCTCTAGCTAAGAACATGTGAATCCCACCACTGGTTCATTTCAAGTCTTTATATTTTGTTATCTTCTCCAGTTCTTTCTGTGCTATTCTGCTATCTTCAGGTACTCTACACCCACTATTCAGACTTTTTATCTTTCTTACTGTTGTTTAAATTATAAATTGCCAGAGTACTTTAATTTCTTCATTTTGTATTACTTTCTCCATTTTATGACCCCACCAGTTCTTGCTTGCAATTAAATGGTATTTCATGCCATTTTATTCCAATGCACCATTATTATTTGTCAAACCATGACATTTGTTGTGCTATTCTGTGTAGTCAGTTCATGTGATCTTCTTGCAGCAGCCAATTAGATGATCCAGTATTTCTTCAGCTTCTTTGCAGAGATTGCACTTGCTACCGGTTACTGTCTTCTCAATTCTGGGTGTGTATGCATTTTTTCTTATGGTTTGGTTTTCTTCATTCAGAAGTATCTTGTCTGCCTTTTTCTTCAACTTTCCTGCTCTTAGCCATTACCAGATCTTGTTATTATCTATTTTCCTCAATATTTTTTAATGTACTGGCCATATAATGCTTTGTCTTCCCACTCCTCTTTTCAGTCCCTCATTTGATCTCTCTTGATATACTAGCTTGGTGTATTTGGTTTTTCCTGGTATACTTTCCATTTAGTATATTCGATTCAGTGCATCTTCTTCACTGTCCTTTGGTTGTTCTTCCAATGCCCTTTTTTCTTCTTCAACTATCTGATGTACTTGCAACATTCCATGCCCACCATAGATTTTCCTTGGTAAATAGAGTCTGTTCATGTCACTGCGAGAATCAAGGGCATGATTTAGTGTCACTGATTTTCTGAAGAATGATGTACCCAAAAGAAAATGATGATGATGATCATCATCATCATCATCATCATCGTCGTCGTCATCGTCGTTGTTGTTGTTGTTGTTGTTGTTGTTGTTGTTGTTGTTGCTCACAAAGTAAGCCAGGTGTTTAGACTGTATCTGACATTTTAATCCACCTATGATCATACCAAAGGACTTGGGATAGGATGAGGTTGGGATTTAATATTAAAGATTTTGTTGCAGGATGTAAGCTGTTCCAGGTAAACTCAATATCAATGGAGTTCAAGTGGTGCCTCATATATTCTGGGTTTGCACTCAAATAACTTTTTACTATGGGTACTCTCTTTTATTTTGCAAAGTCATCCTCCATCTAATTGTTTACATTTTGCAATTTTCTCCAATTCTTTCTTTTCTGTTCTGCTGACTCCATGAATTACAATATCCACTATTCAGATTTTTTTTGGTCTTTTTTACCATTAATTTGCTTGCAATCAAAATCACTAAGATATCAAGTTGTTTTTCCAAATTTTCAGCTGTTACTCCCTGTTGTGTATTTGACTTTAAACAGCATGTATGCATCTATCTCATTGCCTTCTTTCATTAATCTTGAAACTCGATTAACTCTTAGGTTTATTCTACCTGAATGTTGAAATAACAAGGTATAACCCTCAACTCTATTTGAGTATTTATTTATGATTGTGACACTTAAACTGCTAAAAAATCTTATGTAACACTAAGGCTAAATAGATGCTTAACTGACCACTGAGAGGAAAGAAGTTTGCAGTTTCTTTATGACATCTGCTACATAGAAATGAGACTGAGATCATAACGAGAAACATGCTGTGCTGATAGAAAAAAGACAGAAAGAACCAGTTGGTGCTCCACTTTTATAGCAGTTAGGCAATCTGCACAGAAGAATCAGTGAGAAGTTTACAAGTGCTTCATTACTTAACTGTCCTGTTAAATGCCTTCAAACATCTTGTTTAAGGCCCTGTCACACTGCCCAATGGATGCAAAACGGTCACAACGGACGAGAAAAATGTTCCATCCGTTGTTATCCGCTCTCAAAAGGGGCAAAAATTTGCATAACCGGAGCGG
>BHFT01038926.1:0-17943 GCA_004320025.1 Laticauda laticaudata
GTCCTATTGTTTCTTTTTATTTTTCTTATAAGTATCTATCTCATGTATTCAAAACTATATTTATTCTTATACCTGTAATTTGTAAGTGATTGACAAATCAAATAAATAAACAAATAAATGTTTGTTCTTTTTCTTTTACTCGTAGCCCATAGAGTACAATTATCTACATAGATAAACTAACTTCTATATCTATGGAAGAACTGAAAGCTAATAATTTATCTTCATATTAAAAGAATAGATGTTCAATTGACTGCTGGTTGTGATTCACTTATTGTGTTGCTCTCTCAAACTAGCAATGATGTCCTAATTAAGAAATCCTGAAATCGCCACAATATTTCCCCTTCAAATCCAGTTGGATTAATTTATAAACCAAGCCAGGCTTCTCTAATATTTTTAATACCCCCATAATAAATAAGACTGCTTATCTATGGTTACCTTTAAATCTCAACAATGCAAAGTTTTCTGAATTTCAATCACCAACTGAATAGTATGATTTGCTGTATATCAACAACAATTTAAGTCTTTTGAACACAAATCAAATCAACAGTTCCAAATCATCCATTAAATATTCTAGTTTCCGATCTTAAGCCATTAAGTTATCTACATTCCAACTCAAGAGCTCCAGACTAAACTTTGAAAGTTTATAAATATTTTCTCCATTTCCAAAAACTTCTTTTGTCTTCAAAATAATCAAGAGCTTTCCATAGTTTTTCACTGTGCTTACCTAGTATTTTAAATTGCCAATATCCTGTATCCGGTCTTCCTGTCACTTTGATGTACCTCTTGGGAAAGGGAGGGGGAGGGAATTTCCTGGGGCCATCTGTTTCATTTCAGCTCCTATGGAACAGCCAGAACGGTGCCTGAGAACCAACTTATTACCTTCTCGGTTTGAGTTCTCAAAACAACTTCGCACCTATGGATTTGCTCACCTCGGACTGGACATAGGGGAGGGGTTTTCTACAATGTTTAATCTCATGGTTTTTGAGTGGAAACTTTAGATCCTGCCTTCTTTTCAGTGGTGGGATTCAGCCAGTTCGAACCATTTCGGACAAACCGTAAGCTAACTTTCTGAGCAGTTCGGCGAACTAGCTGTTGGAAGGAACAACCTTTTGTTTTTCCCACATTGCAGAGCTAATCCTATCAGGAAGAACACCTTCTGGTGTGCCTGTGTGTTGTTTCTAGCCTAATCCTTTATCTTTATTGCCCTGCTTAAGTGTTTGCAGAAATTGCCACTGCATTTAAGCCTTTTTACATTGTAACAGCTAATGGTTCTTGGAAGTAAGCCCAGACTTTCTATAGCCTGAGCTTCTCCAGAGCTTTTTTTTAATTAGGGGCTTGACTTTCTTAAAGGGGAAGGGTTGTTTTAAGCTTTTTACACTGCTTTTTTAGGTTCCTGACACTGTCCTTTTGGAGTATACTTCCAAGAGGTAAGATGAAAGCTTGGCACTGATTTTTTACTACCTTTCTGGGAGCATGTGATCTTTCCTTAAATCTGGATGATTTCCTCAGAAATTTTTGTGCAGGCAATCCTTGACTTACAACAGTTCATTTAGTGACCATTCAAAGTTACAATGGCACTGAAAAAAGTAACTTATGACCATTTTTCACACTTACAACCATTGCAGCATCCCCACGGTCATGAGAGGCCAGGTGAGGTGAAGCCACACCCACCCAGCCACATGACCACCTGGCCACACCTACCCAGCCAATCATTAGGGCAGAAAACCAGTTAAATTATTTGAATCCCACCACTGCTAGTTTTCCTTGCTATCACTTTCTTTCAATAAAAATTTTATTTTGACATAATGTCTGTTTTAAGAGTTCTACTTTCTTTTAAAAAAAAACCCAAACTTTATTGATTACAAAACCAAAATTAAACAAACACAACACACAGAAGAAGAAGAAAGAAAAGAAATAGAAAAAAAGAAAATGATTAAAAAACTACTTTCTTGAGGAGAGAGAAGAGGCATGTCCTTATAAGCTTCTTCATACTAATCACATGTCACTGGCCATGCTGATGGCACTCTAGCGAAGAGGAAAGATCGGGCCAGCCTGGCTTCAACCTGGTCTACTCAATGTGAAGAGGAAACATGCCAGCAGTTTGGGGAGTGGAGTCAAACTAGCCATGCCTGCCCTGTCAGCCATGCCTGTCCAGTCGGCCATGCCCCCCCCCCAGGTCAATCACAGCCCTGATGTGGCCCTCAATGAAATTGCATTTGACACTTGTACCTTAAGGAATCAGGAAGTATGTACACTCCTTCGAAATTTAAATTTGAAACTCTGTTTTATTTCAAGCATATGACGCAAATAGATGAAGGGCATAAACATGAAGCTAAATACACACACACATACACATACATACATGAAGCAAATTGGTAATTTTGTGATACTATTCATAATAGTCAAACAAAATTGACAAGTGTATTGGTAGGATACAATAAACATCTGGTTTATTGCAGCCAAAGAAGAACAAGAAACAACATGGTGTCCTTTGCCATTGGGAAGTAGGAAAAGATATTCCTGTGTATATGAAATGTTTAAAGATATGTTTCTATAAATTCTTCTTTTGAATAGTCTATGCTTTTGGATTGAAAAGGTTCTCCATTCATGATTTTACAAGAGTTGTGTAATTTATACCAGGGGTCGCCAACCTTTTGGACCAAACTCATAATTTTAAATCCCACGGACTAGAGACCCTGGGAAAATCCCCAAAAAAGTCTGCAGCAAAATTCCCACCCATTTTCCTACCAATCAATCATTCTTTATTTGGGATCACAGGAAACCATCTCCAGCTTCATTCTCAGAGGGAGAGGAAGAGAGAGAGAGACGTTTGGCTTTATGCAAGGAAAGCAGCAGAAGCAGCAGAAATCTTTCTTTCTCTCCCCCAAACTCCACCAGAATCCACCAGTCTTTGTGAGATTTGTTGCACCAGCGCAGCCTCTTAGAGCAGGATGCCTTGCAGGGTCCCAAAGACTAATTTTTGGCAGAATTTGCAGAGAGAAAGAAAGACTTTTGCTACTTTCCTTGTGTGCAGCCAAAAGCAGAAGAAGAAAGAAGCAGAAAGAAGCAGAAAGAAGCAGCCCAGTGGCCAGGCCCCACGTGTGGGGCGAGTGGAGCCAATTCCCCCTTCTGCCCTTTCCCCCCTCCCCTCACTATCTCATGTTGTTCACAATGCAAGTGACAAAAGCCTTGTGTTCCCATGGGCCATGTAGGCAGCGCAATCTTATGTTCCTGCGCAGCCTTTTTAATTGTTTTGGGGCATGCTTTGGGAGTGACATTTCTCTGTGGCCCACAAAAATTTTCTCATGGACCAGCAGTGCTCCCCAGCCCACTGGTTGGTGACCACTGATTCATACCATGCATTTATTTTTTTATTAAAGAATATATAATCTAAACTTTAACATGTTTTCCATAGCAGTTTATGTAAAAAACCCCAAAAAGTCTTTTTAAACTGGCAAGTGTTCTAGGTAAAATCTGGAAGTTCTTTTCTGTATTTTCCTATTAGAAAGCATTTGGATGAAAACTATCATCCCTTGATAGAATTCTCTTCCATTTCTCTTTGTGCTACTGCTTGATTGGGTTTTATGCAAGCTGAATTAAAATTTGCACATGGATGAAAATAGGGTTTCTGCAAAGAAGCCAAGTGTTTTGTATAACACTGCTAGATTCAACAGCCCATGATTCCAGAAAACACTGTTGCAAAGTATTGCCATCTGTTCTTTATTTTCTTTCCATTAAATTATGAAATATAAGTTTTAATAAAAGCTAGACTAACAAAACTGTAATATTATGCCTTCAGCTCAATAATTACTAAATATTATGATAACTTATATCAGCTATGGCATGCGAATTTGTTATTTCTAATCTAAACTAAAAGAGCTGAAAATGGTAGTAAATTGATGGTAGGTGGAAAAATGCATTACCTGGAACTAAATAACTTCTCCCATTTGCAGGATTCCCATAGAGGCATCTTATCAGCCAGTAGAGGAACAACAGGTTGGATTAGATAGGACAGTGGTGGCTAACCTTTTTGGGTTTCTATGCTGAAAATTAATGTGCGCTGCCTCCCCCATGCCCCCTGCATATGTGCATGCAATTCCTCTCCCCCCCACCATCCTCTTACCTGCACTGCACGCCTCCCAGCTGATTTTTGGCCTCCCGGAGACTCAAGGGAAGCCTCTGCAGCCTTTGGATGCCAAAAAATGGGCCCGTTTCATCACTTCCAGTATTTCCAGAAATACAGGAAGTGATGAAACAAGCCTGTTTTTCAGCCTTCAAGGCTGCAGAGGCTTCCCTTAAGCCTCTGGGAAGCCAAAGAAGGCCTCAAATGGCCCAAAAATCAGCTGGGAGGCACGCACATGCGCGGTGCAGGTAAGTTTGGCTGGGGCTTGTATGCCCACACAAATGGCTCTATGTGCCATCTGTGGCATGCATGCCATAGGTTCACCATCATGGAAATAGGACTTTGACTTTATCCACATAGTTTTACAGTATATTCTCAAAATATTTATTAAAATAATCTGCTTAAACTTCTCATCCAAAATCCTAGTTAAATAATAAACTCTGATGAAAGAGTGGGAGAGAGAGAGGGAGACAGAGAAAGAACTTTGGTAAGCTGAAACAGAAAAGAGTGGGTTTCACTAAACGTAGATACTGGATTGTCAAATATACCTTTCTTAATGCCTGCAAAGTTCCACTCAATTTTTTTACATCTTAAAAATATTATTTTAATTAAAACATTGACTTGCTGCAAAGGAAAACTCTAATGACATTTATTGATTCATTGATTATACTAATAGCATACCTTTCTTTTTTAAAAAAAATTCACTGGACCTTAAATACATCTGTAATATATTTATGGATGTATTATGTGTATTTATTTGTCTTTGTGTCTGAAATGTAAATGTAGCTCATTTCTTGCCAAGAAAATTAACAAAAGTAAGTAGAGAGAAGAGAGTGCAAAGAGAGTGTAAACTAATAGGAAAGTGGTATCTTTGCAATTAATTATGTCCTTTTTGGCAGCCATCTTGTTAATAGGCAATCTCCATCCGCAGTTCTTTTGTGAAAATTTCTATAATATTTATCATTCCAAATGAGTTCAATGAGCCCCAAAAGGTTGGGGATTCCTGAGTCAATATAATTTATATCAATACAAACTGATTACATAAAACTACACTAAATTAAATAATTCTGATTTTTCATTCAATTATCCTGATAAGAAATTCTGATGCAGTTAAATGAGTATAAATATTAACAAATTTGATATCCATGTTAATAAAAAAATGTAAGGTAAATTGAATGATTTAGAAAAGGATGTTTCCTTGGATGTATAAAATAACTGACTAAGGCTTTAAAATTTTAAAGGGAAATACAAATGACAAATAAAGAGAGTGACCCAGTTAATTTTTTCCTGCTTCCCACTCTTTACAAAAGGCCTTGAAGGACTCTGTGCAATAGGACAAAGAGATGAGGAGAAATCAAATCCTACAGTAATGTCTGAATGAACTAAAGATTAAGCCTGTTAAAAGGAAAAGAAAAAAATATAAAGTCAGTAATTAGGTCAAAGTTTTATTTTAATAAATCTGGCCATCATTTTGTAACTTTCTTCTGACACCAGGACTAAAAAGATGGTGTTTTATGGATTTGTTCATAGATGAGAAATGGGGATGGGACTAAGAGACAAATGAAAGTTTATAGAGTTTGGAGAGTTAAAATTTTGTTTATATTTGTTGTTTCGAAGATCGAAATAATTTCTTTATTCTTACTTTTCACTTTCTTCTATTTTTCTTTCTTTTCCTTTTCCGTGCATTTTAGTGCTTTTCTTTTCTTTTCTGCTTTTAAGTTTAGTTTGTATTGTATTTTGTTATTACAATTCTTAATAAAAATTATATACAAAAAAAGAGAGAATAGCAAACTTTTGATTGAACTGTTGTATACAGTTTTTGTTGCTGCTTTAATCCAATAGAAGTGGCATGTAAATAAGGAGTTAAGTGACCTGGAACTGAACCTGTGAGAATTAAAAACTTTAGCAGGACCAAATAACAAGAGTGAAAAAGAGCTCTTTTTTATGCAAAGCTTTCTTGCTAAGCTGTTAATTAAAATGAATGGATATCAAACTCAAAGAAAGCGAGTAAACAAATACCCTGCAACTTGCACACCAAAATATGTTCAATAGAGGATATAATGCCCGTGCTTATTAGTCAACTTGTTTATACAGTAAGCTATTTTCTCAGTCATTCTTATTTAGCAACAAAACTAAGGATAGCAACTTATGTTACCTCTGCTGAAATAAAAAGACCCATTGTTGTCTGTGTAAGAAATGGTTCGGAAAGCATAGAAAGAAAAGATATGAAGACTAGACTGCAGCATTCTAGACTGCAAAAATTCAGGCAAGCATAAGAAGGCAACAAAGAGATAATAAAATGTTCACCACATGAAAAAGGTTTAAGTGAGTTTCAAATTCTAAGAAGTAACGCAACCCTCCTAACACCTACTATTAAAACAACCTTCTACTTTTGCATTTTTCAACACATTTTTTTTCTTTATGGATGGAAGATACCATGATTGTAGAGCCGTGGTGGCACAGTGGTTACAATGCAGTACTTCAGGCTACTTCTGCTGACTGCCGGTTGCCAGCAATTCAGCAGGTCAAGTCTCACTGGTTCTCGGTTGACTCAGCCAGCCATCCTTCCGAGGTCAGTAAAATGACCTCAGATTCCCAGATTCCTCTTGCTGCAGAGTTTCTTTCCCAGTTTATGTCAGTCATTTGTGTCAGAGGTCCCCAATTCCCGGTCCATGTTCCACTAGCTAGCCATGACCCATTTGAAACCCAACTGTGAAATGATGAGCATACACACAGCTCCACTTTGCAAGCTGTGGGCATTCACGATCATATGAAAAGTACTATTCGTGCAAGTGAAGGGTGTAAACCTGCCACTTGTGCAAATGGAGCTGTGTGTACTTGCACAATGCACACATCTGCCACTCATACAGAACCATCCTTCCCCCCCTTGGACTATCTAACCAGAAATTTTGGGCACTGCTGATTTATGTAATTAAAGTCCCCTGTTATTACAGTAGTGTGTTTCCTGCACACTTCATTTAATTGATTGGAAATAGGGGAAGAAGGTGTGGGTTGGAAGATCCTTCTGAACCTGCTTCAGACTGCAATTCCAGAGCTCTGCAGGACGCATCCGTTCCTGGTCATCACTTTCAACATTTGGACTGATTGTCATACTTCGTGAACACAGATAAGAGGCTGATAAATTTTACGAACAAAGTATACCCATATTGGTTGTGGAGGATTATGGCCCCAAGAAGAAGGTTCAAGAAGGTAACATCTAAAAACACACAGAGAGGGAAGCAACTATATGAGGCTGTGTCTTTGAGTCTTACTGTATTAGCAAAAGAGGGAAAGAGTTGGATTGTTTGAATATTCACAGTAGTTCTGAATTGTATTACTCAAATAAGGAACCTTTTTCTGCTGTTGGGTGAAAGAAAGGGAGCCATCTCCATCCTTATCATTCTGACAGCTATTTGATATGTTTTCATATGACATACAGTAGGTATACTGATATTGACTTCTTAACACAAGCAGTAATGTCAGGCTGTTCATGTCTCTTCGTAGAAGAGACGAGGAGAGATCCTGTTAGAAAATACTAGGGAATTCAGTTTCTTGACCTCAACAACTATGCTAGCACAAGAACAACTACATACTATTGAATGACTGAGTTCTAATGAAATATTTACCAAGTTTATTGTGTAGTACAGCTTTAACCCTAAGAAATTAATAGAAATTTAATAAATATCTAATGAAGTTATATATGTCAAAGCACTAACAAGATGAGTTTTCCTTTCCATGTATTGACATAAAAGTTCATTTTAGTCATTATACCAAATAATAGCTTTTATGTTGGTCAGTATTGCCCTCATAGGTACATATTTTTGTGGGTTCCATGGAATAGTTTGACAAGAAGTTTCAGTATCAAGGCTGATCAATGGGAAATCTTCCTCCAAGTCTCTAACTATCACAAAATTGTGTGATGGTTTGAAAAGATCAAAGAAAGAACAATAAAGTACTTGGTGTGATAAAAAGCATTAATGTACTTATCACTTCTAGTTGTATTAGTTTAGAGGAAATGGAATTTGAAGAAGAGCAAGCATTTAACATCAGTATTGGAAAACAATACCTCATTTTCACTCCCATATTTGAATCATCACTCTTCCGAAACCAAATCTGACTGGCTGTAATCATACATTTAGTATGGGATTTTCAAGTGCAATTCTTTCATATTTACTCAAACATTTATTAATTCCAGATAAATGGGTAAAGGCCCATAACTGTAATGCAAGTTAATTAACATTTTATTATGCAATACTATAAATAAAATAAATCTTATTACAATTTCCATATGTGGTCTGCTTTTGAACTGAAAACTTATTAAAGCCTGTCAATGATAAACACAAAGAAATTGGTAAATTTAATCTCAGTTACCTTGACTAAATATTGAGATAGAAGAAAAGGAAGAAAAATATGGGCAATTGAAATTCAAAACCCATCTGTGGAAAAACAATTAATTCCTAAGTCTGTTCTGACCCAGTGGTGTAGCATGCACATAAATCCTTGTCTATCAGCCATCAACACCTAAGGCAGCAGAATACTGAAATGACTCCTTAGTCTAGCTGAAGCAATGCTCAAAAGATTATGTATGCATGAGGTAATATCAGGAACCCCTTGAAGTCTGAAACTAATAACTATTCAGTTCCTGTTCCTTAAATCCGATCCTCTTAGCAATGTTTTGAAATGCTTAATTATTATATTCAGACTAATCGCTTTTTACAGTGTTTTTCCCCCTCTATGGTTTAGTTACATTATTAAGCAGCTACTTAACCTCTTTTTGTTTATGCATATTGATTGTGGAAAATGTACTTTGGGATGTTTTGGAATAAATAATGCTTTCTGATGTGGTACTTTATTTTTAACTATTTTCTAAGGAAATAAAAAAAGTTTTGAGCACAAGCTTTCATCTGTTGTGAAGTAGACTGTCTCAAAGTTAGGTTTATCATATCAGTGAGAACTTATTTTGAGAAAGCTTTTTGCAGAAACAAGAATTGATGCAACATTTGCTTCCACAATGCATTACAAATGCATAAGGTAAAATGCAAAAGTGTGAAAGAAACAGGATTTTTAGAACATGCCAGCAATAACTTTAAATTTCTCTGCTGTGCAATATTTTATGAAAAAGACAGGATTCACGTTATCCTGAATGCTTGTACAACATTCATGCTTACTCAGATATGGCTTAAACATAGTTTTACAACAATATCAAATTATCCGCTGCCTATATTCTTTTCTGCAAATTCAGGGCAAGTTTTTAAGGCAACAACATTAAACAAAACAAAATTGAAAACTTGCCTTTAGATCCAATCTTTGAAGTAATTTTAGGATGGTAATACCTCTTAAGTAATTGAAAAATCTGCCTAGAACCATGGTGGCCAATCCCCCTCTTTCAAATATAGAAAATTGGTCTAGAGAACCAGTTTGGTATAGAGGTCAATTGGGAGACTGTAAATTATAGCCTTTGACATGATGTCATCTGGGTTTGGGGCCATCCTTGGAGTAAGGCAATAGCAAGCCTTTTCTAAAAATGTTGCCAAGATAAACTACATAGAAAAGTCCATTCAGTTGCCTGAAATCCTGCATGATCAAGAGTTGGACTCAAAGAACTCCAAAGTCACTTCCAATTCTGTTATTCTGCTAAATCAAGACTGACTTAAAGCCACAAGAAATGGTAGTTGCATTTCCTAAAACCTCTTTAGAAGGACAGTTTCAGTGGACATTGAACAAAGTCCAAATGACTTATAGGGGATGCACATTCAAATGCAAAACTGAACATAGTTGCTATTTTTTTTTCCATACATGCAAATTCAAACTAATCTTCTAATATACTTTACTAATCTTAAATATCAGCCACCTTGCACATCATGTCAAGCCATGGATTTTTTAGATTTTTTTAATCCCACCTTTGATATTTTATGGAGAATTCAAGGCAGCAAATATACCTAACATTCCTTCCTTCTCCTATTTCCTCTATAGTAACAACCCTATGAGGTGAATTGGGCTGAGGGTAAGTGTACACTTAGGAATAAAGACAGGTTTAAAATTAAACACAGGTAGTCCTCGATTTACAACCACAATTGAGCTCAACATTTCTGTGGCTAAGTGAAACATTTGTTAAGTGAATTTTGCCCATTTTAGGACCTTTCTTGCCACAGTTGTTAAGTGAGTCACTGCAGTTGTTATTAATAACATGGCTTCATTAAGTGAACCTGGCTTTCCCATTGTCTTTGCTTGTCAGAAGCAAAATGACTCCAGGACATTGCAACAGTCATAAATATGAATCAGTTGTCAAGCATCTGAATTTTGATCACATAACCATGGACATGTTGCAATGTTGCAAGTGTGAAAAATGGTCATAAATCACTTTTTTCAATGCTGCTGTAATTTTGAATGGTCACCAAATGAACTGTTGTTAAGTCGACAACTAATTGTACAAAAAAAAAAATCATCAAAAAAAAATCAAATTTTGTGTTAGATTGCAGGATAAATTTCTACATTACTAATGATATTTGGGAAACAGGACTCAAACTATCTCAAGAATTTTATTGTGAAGTTGGAAAAACCAAAACTCAAAACAAAGATGCATTTAAATGCAATAATTCATGATATTGTTTATGTGGGAGAGCTTCCACAGACAAATTAAATAGATGTAAAATAATCTGGCTAGATCTTATCAGAAAACAGCCAAACATTTATCCTATTTAAAAATACACTCAATGTTTAATTATCTCAGAATTGCATTGTCTTAGTATAATTTTCAATTTGTCAAAAATTTCTTTTATCAAAAATATTCCTGCTAACCCCTCCCACTTGCCTTAAATAAACAGGTACAATTCATTTAAAAAATTCCCACAATCCCCTTCAAACTGCAATACAAAATAAATCTAGGTCCTGTTTCATCATACCTGGAACATAGTTGGAAAGTTAATGATTACTTCTAAGGAATCATCAAATTGATTCACAATGAGGAAGGTCAGTAATGGGGGTAAGTGAACTCAAAATAGTCCTCACTGCTTCATCAAAACTGTATTTATTAGTTTTCACAAAATTATATTGCCTGAAATAGCCTTAAAGCTATGAACTTTAAGTTCATATCATTTAAGGCTATGAACCTTAAGTGTAATTTGATGTAAGTAAAATTATGATTCCTCTGTATACTAAAGCAAAACCCTACATACAAAATAGCAATGTGCGAAACTGCAAAGTACAATTACCACAGCTAAGGCAGACATCCTTACAAATTCCTTTTTGTATGTTATATGGAAATGCAAAGCAAGCAAGTACATTTCAACCTGTGCTTCATCTGCCTTAATTCTGATGTGATCAGTGAAAAAAATGTTATCTTTGAAAGATCAAAATAAATAACATTGGTGTTTCAAATGGGAACAAGTGAAACTAAGCAGCTTCAGAAGATGTTTAAAAAACAAACAATCCAGAGCTACCTCTGTACCTGAACACTGTTGGCTTCTGCTTCATGACTAAAATCTTGTCAATGCTGCATGGCTCACAGAGAACTATTCAGTAATAATACTGATTCCAAATACTTCTCAAAAGCACACCAATGAGACATATCTTTGCTCTATTAAATTGGGTGGGAGGTAACTAGAACTTGATTTCAAACCTAGGCTTCAAATGTTGCTGTTATACATACACACTTCTACTATGTGTAAATAAAATTAGGCTTCTCCCCTCCTGTTTTCCAAAGTGAAGTGCCACTTTTAAATATTTCCACTTTACTTGCTTTGAATTGCCAGAGATCAAATGAGTCAATTAAATGCTGTGTCTTTTTTGTTCAGAGGAGAAATGAAAGTAATTTGCAGCTCAGTGCATCTGTTTCCTCATCAGCACAGTAAGGACAGGGCTAATTATTGTAGGAAAACAATATGCTCATATAGATAGGCCAGTTTGCTTGCCACTCAGCTATTCTGATATGAGAACATGAGAATGAGGATTCCAGATCTCTTTTCCTTTCCATTTATTAGGGATGGAGAACATTAAAATGATCATCCACTGATTTTAAGCATTAAACTTCATAAAGATGCTCCCAAAATTGGATCATTTATTTGTTGTCCCTTTGATCAAAGCTTTCTGGTGACAATCTGTTAAATTAAAACGAACAGGTTTGTGCATATAAGAAGCCAAGGAATCAGGGTTGAGTAGATAACATTCTGTGCAATTAGATGATTACACTATCGGTAAGATTAAAATTGACCAAATCCTAACTGAATATAGATAATGCACAAGTGCGCCTGCATCTTTTTCTCTTTTTTACCATGTCCTCTTTTGACAATCTGATTGAAAAGACTAAACCAGTAATATTACCCTAGGAGTGTTCATTGCAAGATTTTAAGAATCTGAGTATGTAACATTCCATTTTCCTTCTAGTCTTAACAAACTTTCCAAATGTCCCAGATCTTTGCTTTAGATAGAAACCATCTCTTGAATAGATGAATTAGAGAACATTCATTTTCTGCTCCTATCATTGTTAATGAAGAAATTCTGAAGTGAAAATATAATTGTTTTGAGATATTGGTTATTAAGTAAGTGCCAAGTCTGTTGTTCTTAGTAATATTTTCAGTTTACTCTTCCCACAATTACAGGTAAACAATTTTATTTACCTTTATCATTTTTAAAGATTAAGTTTGCTAGATGTTATTATTATTTATAACATGGTTTGCAAACACTGAGTCCCCTAAAATAATAAATGAATTTGTGACCCATGCCTCCCATGAATCAAACTAATTATTTCATTAGGGCTAAGCTTGGGTAAGAAATACATCATCATTTTTATTAATTAAATGTTAATCGATATAACCAAAAATGACCACTTTATAAAATAAAACTGCTTAAGTGGAAAAAAAAAAGAGAGACATGGGGCCTAGTGATAAAGACATTTACCTCCCACTTGGCAGTTTGAGAGAGTTCAATCCTAGGTAATGGCAGAATTGTCCCTCCTAGAGCACAAAGAAAAAATATTTGCTACGAACCCTGATTTGTATCAGGAAGGGCATCCAGCCAGTAAATGTTCAGCTCCATTGAGCCACCCCAACTCTATCCTGAATTAAGGCATTACAGGTTGATAAAAAGTGAGATTTTTTAAAATTGGAAAAGTTAAATAATCCACTAGAAACCATAAGAAAGGATGAATGTACTTATTTCTGCATAATTCTTGAAACCCAGATTTTCTGGAAGTCACGCTTATTTCTCATCCTACATTCATTTTTTAATTAATATTTTATAGCAACCCCATGACTTGCACAAATAACAGACTTTTATTTTTTTTTATTTTTTCTCTTACCACCTAAGAAAAACATTTCCATTTTGAAAAATTAGAAATTTAAAATAACATATGAAAATATTTAGCCTGAATATTGTTCAAGATGACTCTAGGCAGGAATTTTTATTTTGAATTTCTGCACTTAACTGGAACTGGATTCATTGGACTGGACAGAATGGCTTCCATGCCCAGTTTTACAAATTTGTGAACTTCAGTAACATTTTTAAAGACAATTCAAAATTGTAAATAAACTGTAAGTTTATGTCATGCAGAACCAAGGCATCAGAAACGTATTAGAAAAGTAATACTCAAAAAAGTAAGTCAAAAGTCCAAATTCTGTTATTGCGCCTCAGATTCTTTTAAAGGAATCCTTCTCCTTAAGCTACTTCCATACCACAGTTAAGACCCTGTGTTGTATAATACTACTGTATTTTCCAAACTTATTTAGCCATTAACATTTCAAACCTTCAACCATGTTGACAGAACACATGCATGCTTTTTTAAGGACATAATATTTTCATATTGACTATATTTGATAAGAGAGATGTCCTAATAGAGAGTTAAATCTTAAAACAATAAAAACTAATAGTGATAATATTCAAATAGTCTTACATCACCTTACAATAGCATTTTATTCCTGTACGTTAAAGAAATAATGTGTTAAAAACTTATTTATTTTTTATAAAAAGTCTTTAATGAGATGAGTCTTTTTGCCTCTATTGATTACAGATTTACTGTATCTGTCTATATCCCCCCCCTCTCTCTTTTTCTCTATCTGTCTCTCTCTCTCTCTCTCATTCTGATTCTCCAGCACTCTCTGGATTTCACGCGTGCTTCTTCAACCTTTGTTGGTGCTGTGTATACCTCGGCCACTCAGGGAGATGCACAACCTGCTTTCCACCCCAAGACACTGGCCCAGCCCCAGCTGCAGTCGATGCTCTGTGTTGTAATGGACTCCAGGAGGAGGAGGGGACACTGTCTCCCCCATTGTGAAGCATGCTAAATTTAACTGTGCTGTGCAAGGTGCTGCAAGAGCAGCGAGAAGGCCATGGAGGCACCAACAGCAGCAGGGCAGACAAACAGCCAGGCCAGACCAGTGTCTCGAAACAGAGAGGAAGTTGTGTATCTCCCCAAGTGAATGAGGTGTGCGTAGCATCAAAAAGGACTGGAAGAAACACCCATGAGACCCAGCAAGAGATGAAGCTTTGCTCCTGCTCTGGAATATGGATATATCTCTCACTCTGGTGGGTTCAGCAGGGGGATGAAAGAGCCACCTGTTGCTTCAGCCCACCTGCACCGCTGCCCTCCTTTGCTGCAATAGCACCTTTATCTAGTTCCAGCCAGCGAGGGCTGCACTACTCCTTGCAAAGTTTTACCACCTGCAAAGTTACAAGTTACACATACCACCCTCTGTGGCAGAGATTTCCAGCCACACCATGAGCTGCCTGGCCAGTCCCATATTCCAGAGCTCTGGTCATAAGACTAATCCATTGGTCATCCCAGAGCAACTCCTCCACCTGGGTGCACTGCAGACCATCAAAATTTTCTCACAAACCACCAATGATGATCTCTGGACTAGATGACCGACTAGGTCCCTTCCAACTCTGTTAATCGGTGAACTCTGCTGAAAGACTGCTTGGACACATTTTCCTTGGGCACAAGAAGCCATGTCAGAGCCTCATTTATATGTGATGCAGACCATGAAGAAAGTATGGATTCCACATCATTTTTAAATGCATTCATTATACAAAGCAGATCTTATGCACATATCATTAGCATTCATGTTTTGCTGTTTGAAAGCATTCCTGTAATAATCTGAAATTAGCATTCAAGTTGCTTGTTGCCAAAATAGATCATGTATGTTTCTTTTAACTTAGCACATGGCCAATGTTAAGATTTAGGGTTATGCAGCAGGGGTGGGATGTAAATATTTTTACTACTGATTCTGTGGATGGGGCTAGGTGGGCATGGCCATGTGACTGGGTGGGCATGGCTTTTTTTGCAGCAACCCTTCCCCCACGCTCCTTTTTGTCTTCCTGGGCCTCAAGGAAGTCTCCTGGGTGAAGCAGTAAGACAGTGAGGGGGATCCCAGCACAGCTGATCGTCAGAACAGCTGAGTATTGGGAGGGAAAAAAAGAAATACCAGTTCAGCCAAACCGGTAGCTGGTTTTTTACCAGTAGAATACCACCACTGTTACGCAGTGATTTGGAAAAACAAATCTGAAATAAACAGGGAAGTACTTACCCAAGCTGAGGAAGACAAATCAATATGTAGTGAGACACTTTTTAAAAATGTTTGTGAAATTTTGGATCTGTTTTTTCTTTTCAGTGGTTTGCTCATCCACCAAAAAAAGTATCAAATAGCAGGAAATTTTAAAAATTTGCCATTTCTTATGTTGAATCTCTCCATAGGGAAACTGTAAGAAGCCACAAAAGAAGGGGAGTAGCAGATTNAGGAAATTTTAAAAATTTGCCATTTCTTATGTTAAATCTCTCCATAGGGAAACTGTAAGAAGCCACAAAAGAAGGGGAGTAGCAGATTCAGTGATCAGCAGGTCTACTTTTCACCCAGAGCAATCCTTGTGATTCATGCAATTGCAGCCTTTGAATTGGCAAAAATTAAAAAAAAAAAAACTAAATTAGGCAAAAATATTAGATACTTTAATAGGTCGTGCTGGATTTTGATGAAAAGATGTGATCAGTTTTGAAATGCCAGGGCTTCTAACAACAAATGCAGTGATCAGTTCCTTCGGGTATTGTCCCACGTCATTGTATTTCTGTTAAAGTTGTAGCAACGTTTCAGCAGAATCTTATCTGCCATCATCAGGCTTCTGTGTGGATGTGTGTCTCACAGTTCCTCTGTTTCTAATTTGAGGCTGGTCTATTCTGATTGGCTATTAAGCCTGGGTCTGTGTTCATTGGACTTGGAGTTTGATTGATTGGTGTTTCTGGTTTCTTCTGTCTGTTTTTGGCTTTGATTGGCTGGCAACACTCTGTTCTTGTGTTGGAGCTTTTCAATGCAGCTTGGCTTCCGTGTGAAAGGACGGCTGCTATTCATCCGCAAGCTGCTATTCATTAGCAAGCTGGGTTTCAATCTGGGTGCCTGGTGGGGGGGTGTTTGAGTTGGAGGTATCAGAGGGTAGTCTGTTTGTGCCCAGGTGTTTGCCTGGCCTGTGGTGTGGAGATCTTTCTATTTGAGAGTGCAGGCTTCCAATGATTGCCAGTCTGGTGGAATCAATCTCTTCTATTCATGTTTTCAGGTCTTTTTCAATCTCTATGGCTTCTCTGATGATTCTGTGGCTGGGGTTTATTGAATATAGTTATATATAAGTATTGATTTTCCTATTCTATCCCATCTCCTCTCTCTCTCTCTCTCTCTCCTCTTCTCTCTCTCTCTCTCTCTCTCTCTCTCTCTCTCTCTCTCTTCTCTCTCTAATATCTATATATAATATATATATATATATATATTATTTATATATATGTTTTATTTTATATATATAATATATTATATATATATGTTGTTGTTTTTTAATATATATATATATGGAGGAAGATTCAAGTGAATATTACACAAGTTATTTCTGAGTAAATATATAGAATTAAATCATCCATCATCCAGTATCAAAAATTTTATTGGGTTTTCTCTTTACTATGAAAATGTCTGCATTTAAATATACTTGAAATGAGCTTTATTAAAACAGAAATTAGAGCTCAGTTCCTTATTAGTGCTGGGACCATTTAATTCCAAATAAAGCTGTGAGCCTCAAGTTAATTAAACATTAAATTGATGTAGATTTCTATTAGAATAAGAGTGGCAGCAGTTCAAGAAAATATGGATGAATTCATGGTATGCTTCCAGTGAGCATACCCCAATAGACAAGCAGAAGAAACAGATGAACTTTCTGCTAACCAATTAACAAATGTATGTAGAAAACACACCACATTAGTAATGGGAGAATTTAACTACCCTGATATCAACTGGGAGAAAAAGCAAGTGGGAGATCGAACATATTCATAACCAACCTAGCTGGCAACATTGTCATCCAAAAGATAGAGGAGGGAACTAGAAGAAAAGTTATACTGGACCTAATTCTTACTAACAGAGAAGAAATAGATGGATGGGACATACCAAAGCTTGCATGTCCACGTGTAGGTCCTCATCCAGCCAATCACTCTGATGGTGGAACCACTCGCTGAAGAACCCGTCTGTTGAAGGCCGCCATCGCCAAGGCAAAGGAATCCAGATAGTAGTGTCTGATGAAGGGAGTCGGGGATGTCCACGTGGCCGCTCTGCAAATCTCTTCCAAGGATGCCTGGGTGGCCCAAGTGGCTGAAGTGGCCACACTTCTGGTAGAGTACCAGAAGAGGTACCGGAAGAGCCAGAAGGGGTACCGGAAGAGCCACCACTTTGTAGGCTTGTGCGACGCACATCCTGACCCACCTGCTAATAGTAGAAGTACCCTTGCTCTCCAAGTGAGAAGGTGAAAAGGAGACAAACATGGCTTCTGTCTTTCTAAAAGGGGAAGTGCGCTTGATGTAAATTCTA
>BHFT01038928.1:9233-58658 GCA_004320025.1 Laticauda laticaudata
GGGGGGGGGGGGGGGGGGGCTGCAGGTCAGCCTCCCCTCTTTCCAGCCATTTCAACTCTTAAGGTGGCTGCTGCACGGAAAATAGGATACGTATAGGAACGTTTTATATGCAGTGTTACCTGGAGTTGCATAAAATAAAAAGTGAGATAGGACAGTAGTCATAAACAAACAGGCGTTTTGCATCTTTCCCACCAGAGCTTTTTACCTTAATCTTGTTTGTTTGTTTTTAAATGTGCATCCAGGAGACTGAGGCAATTTTGGAAAACTTCCTTCCTTCGTCCTTCCTCTCCTTCCTTCCTCCCTCCCTCTCTTTCCCTCCTTCCTTCCTCCTTCCTTTCTCCATGTCTACCTTCCTGTTAGCCAAGGGCTACCTGCATTGCCCTAAGAGCTCACCTTCACCTTAGGACCCCCAAATGGGCCACAGGTGAGGCACTTCTCCTTTTTTGCAAATCCTGCCAGGCTGCAGCCACCCGCAGCCCTGGCACCCAAAAGGGTCAGCAAGGGTGGCTCGTCTTGGCCGAGGTTGGCCGGCCAGCCGGGCTCTTGGAGCAGCGCTGCAGGTTGGGCTGGCATTTCCCAGGGTCTCTTTGGCATGCAAGTCACTCCTGCCGGGGGCGAGGGAAGGGGAAGCGCCAAGGCCCCCCCCCCACGAACTTCCTCGCCCCTCGCCTTGCGCCTCCCTGCCTCCCCTTCCTCTTTCGTGCCCAGGGAAATGGGGAGGGGGATAAAAGGTGGGCAGGGGAGGCTGCAGCGCCCCAGACGGCCCCCCTGCGAGCGTCCTCGCCACCCCAACTGCCTTTGAAGGGGCTGCTCTGTATTCCGAGAGACGCTCGCTGGCTGCTCACATCAGCAACTCTGGGGCGGCCGAATGCTGAGCAGCCACAAATCGAAGGCAGCGCTTTGCAGAGCCCCCTCTTTGAAGCTCTCTCTCTCTTTCCCTTTCTCCCTCCCTCTTTCTCTCTCCACCTCTTTCTCTCCATCTCTCTCTCCTTCCCTTTCTCCCTGTGTCTCCCTCTCTCCATCACTCTCACATTCCTTTTCTCTCTCCATCTCTTCTTCCCTTTCTCTTTCTCCATCTCTCTCCTTCCCTTTCTCCCTCCATCTCCCCCACTCTTTCTCCCCCCCTCCCTCTCTCCATCTCTCTCACACTCCCTTTCTCTCTCTCCCTCCCTCTCTCCTTCCCTTTATTTCTCCCTCCTTTGTCTCTTTCCCCTCCCTCCATTTCCCTCTTCGTCTCCCTCCCCCCTCTCTCACACACACCTCTTGTCTTTCCTACAACTCTTCGCTCCAGAGTAGGGGTGGAGAAGGGGGTACCCCAAATTTTCAGAGGAGCAGGGCTGACCCCACAGGACCAGGGATCCACTCCAAGTAATTCCTGGGGGACTGCAACTTGTCTGTTCTTATCTTGTACAGGTAGTCCTCAACATCCGACCACAATTGAACCTGAAATCTATGTTGTTAAGTGAGACATCTATTAAGTGGAACTTTGCCCCATTTTACAACCTTTCCTGCCAGTGTTGTTCAGCGAATTGATAAGTCAGCAACCTGGTTGTGAAGTGAATCTGTGCTTCCCCCTTTATGACCATTGTAAATACGAGTCAGCTGCCAAGCCTCTGGATTTTGACCAGGTGAGGAATGCTGCAACGGTCGTAAGTGTAAAAAAAGTCAAAAGTCCCATTTTTCAATGCCTTTGTAACTTTGAACAAGGACTTCCTGTCCTGAGGGAGAAGGGTTGGACTACATGACCCTCCGGGGGCCCAACTCCTAACTCTGAATGCAACGCAGGCCGGCCGGCCAAGGAAACGTTTCGCCAGGCAGATGTCTCCCCTCTTTCCAGCCGTTTCAACTCATTGGGGGGCTGCCATATGGAAAATGGGACAGAGGGACGTTTTATGTACGGCGTTACCTGGACTTGCATCAAATAAAAAGTGAGATAGGAAAGTGGTAATAAACAAACAGGCTTTTTGCATCTTTCCCAACAGAGGTTTTTCCCTTAATCTTGGTTTTTTCTTTTCATATGCATCCAGGAGACTGAGGCAAATTTGGAAAACTTCCTTCTTTCCTTCCTTCGTCCTTCCTCTCCTTCCTGTTTTCCTCCCTCCCTCTCCTTTCTCCTTCTCTCCTTCCTCCCTCCCTCCCTCTTCCCTCCCCTTCCTTTTTTCCTCCCTGCTTCTTCTTCCTTTTTCCCTCCCTCCCTCTTCCTCCCTCCCTCCCTTCCCCTTCTTTCCTCCTTCCTTCTTTTCTTCCTTCCTTCCTCTCCTTCCTTTTTTCCTCCCTGCTTCTGCTTCCTTCCTCCCTCTCCCTCTCCTCCCTCTCTCTTCCCCCCTCCCCTTCTTTCCTCCTCCTTCCTTCTTTTCTTCCTTCCTTCCTCTTCCTTCCTTCCTCCCTGCTTCTGCTTCCTTCCTCCTTCCCTCTCCTCCCTCCCTTCCTCTTCCTTCCTCCCTCCCTCCCCTTTTCTCCTCCTTCCTTTTCTTCCTTCCTCCCTCTCCTTCCCCTTCCCATCCTTCCTTCCCTCCTTCCCTGTGCCCAAAGTGTAAATAATTAAACACAGAGGGCTTCATTGCAGTAACCATTACATTAACCAACAATGTTGGTTAATGTAATGTGCCAATATTAAACCAATGTAATGTGTAATGTGTTTAATGTGCCAATATTAAACCATTTTTTTTTATCCTGGTTCTCCCTGCCTCTTACCAATTAACCTGCACCCATTTTAATCACCTGCACGCACACTGGTTTAAGCACAAGTATATCTGGAAGAAAAAGTTGGCTGTCACCTTTATTTCTGTTTAAAGCAATTAATGAAACACAAGGGGCCATTTTTCCCCCCTTTGGTGTTTTTCATTTAACCAGGTTCTCAGAGATTACCTGTGAAATCCTTCCTGATCAGGGCCAGGGAATTGAACTGAACATGGCACATGTCTCCATTTAGCGCAGATCCATGCTTAAAAACCCAAATTTGTTTGGCTTCGAACAGGGCGATTCATCTTAGCACAGCATTTTAATTTTATTATTTTTATTTTCCGCTGGATAGCTTTAATGGATTCCACTTCTGGCCAGCACGGGTGTTAATTGCGGGATCCCAGTGAGGACATCTCTGGATAGCATTTAAAAGATATAAAACGGCCCTCCTTGCACAGTTTTGCTAGCTTATTGATCTACCTAGAGTTAATAGCGAAACTGCCACAATTAGCTGGCTGCCCCAGCTGTAAATCAACTTTTCCTGCCTTTTAAAAATGAGATTTGGCTGTCAGGGTTCCTTTCTGCTGTTTTGTTTATGGCAATGTGGAAGCAGGATAAGCTGGTTGAAATATGACCTCACGGTGCTACAGAACATCATTTCAAAAGAGCTTAAAAATTATTGTAATAAATTCATGGCAGCCGCTCAGACCCATGGAAAATGTTGGCTTGGAAGATACCAAGGTTTTGCTAGACTCTGCCAACTTGATATTTATATTAAAGGCTGTTGTAGTTTATGGAGACCTGTCTTTAATAGTGGATGTGCTTAAAGCTTTACACAAGGTGTAAAGAACGGACATTCTTTGGTTCAAATCCCGGCTATGGGTAGCTGGTGAGAGCTTAAATAGCTTGAAATAGATCTATACCAATCTCCCTTTATTTCTTTGTCGGTAAATATGTATTTAACAGCATAATAGCAGTTTGCAACCAAGCACAAAGATTGGGATTAGCAAAAGCTTGCTTAATAACCTTGTGGTTTGTAAAGCTGGTAGGTCATGGTTTAGGAGGCGGCCTGTCGGATAACTGTTAAGCAAACTGTGGTTCAGCCATTTTGGCTAAGCTGGCTTTGTGAAGTGTGGTTTTGACCTGTGGTGGGATTCAAATGTTTTTACGACTGGTTTTGTGGGTGTGGCTTGGTGGGCATGGCAGGGGAAGGATACTGCAAAATCCCCATTCCACTAACCTGCTTTCCAGCTCCGTTCTCTTGTGCAGGGCAACCAAAGGAGACCCAGCCAATCAGCTGGGACTCAATGGGAGGCGGAGCATAGATGGGGCGGGGCCAGTCAGAGGTGGGATTGGCCGGTTCTCTGGACTACTCAAAGTTTCCGCTACCGATTCTCCAGAACTGGTCAGAACCGGCTGAATACACCAGCTCTGGTTTTGACTCTCAACTTAGAAATTGGTTGTGTAATTTATTTTTTCTAGCTTATCATGGTCAAGTAAGCAATGTTGGTGCAGATGCTTTCATTATGCCTGACTGGCCAGGCTGGGGGATTCTGGGAGTTGAAGTCCTCCTATCTTAAAGTCGCCAAGGTTGAGATGCCTTGTGTTTGTGTAACTTTCCTAAGAAGAACCAACCCTCAGTGCAAATTGCTTTTGGGCAGCTGTTGGCTCTCAGTCCTGCAGTCAGCAGCTTCATTGAGGGCTCCACAGGGCAGCTCCTGTGGCCTAGAGGTGGAGTTCTCACCTCACAGTCAGGAGGCTTGTGAGTTCGATCCTAGGTAGAGGCTAATATTTCGAATAGACTCTCCTCCCCTAGCAGGGGGTTGGACTAGATGACCTTCCAAGGTACCTTCCAACTCTGTTATTCTATGATCTAAGGGATTAAGGCAGCAGAAAACAGACCTAGGAGAAAGGTCCACAAATCTCAGCCAATTTAGCACCATGGGGTATCACCCCCACCCCCAAACTGCCAGTGTAAGGCTGGCTTCTCCCTCAACAGCCCCACCTCTAGAGTCCCCTTAACTCTTTCATTCCACCTTCCAAGGGTGTGAAAAACTCCAGCCTTCCTTCCTTTTCTTCCTCCCTCCCTCCATTTCCTTCTTCCCTCCCACCCTTTCTTTCTTTCTCTTTCTTTCTTTCCTTCTTCCTTCCTCTCTCTCTCCATCCTTCCACCATTTCCTTCCTCCCTTTCTCTCTCCCTCCATCCTCCCACCATTTCCTTCCTTCTTTTCTTCCTCCATCCTCCCACCATTTCCTTCCTTCCTTCCTTCCTTCCTTCCTTCCTTCCTTCCTTCCTTCCTTCCTTCCTTCCTTCCTTCTCCCCNATCCTCCCACCATTTCCTTCCTCCCTTTCTCTCTCCCTCCATCCTCCCACCATTTCCTTCCTTCCTTCCTTCCTTCTCCCCTCCCTCCCATCTCGGCCAGGATATCAAGTCTGGGGGATACTGATTCCCACCCTCCCAGCCCCTTTCGTGGATCCAGAGCCTGGCCATGCCTGCTGGGGTGACAGGATCGCAGCATTCCAGTATTTCAGGGGCTGCCCCAAAGGAGAGGGAGTCAAGCGCCTGACAAGGAGAGAAAGGAACCAGCGGGAACCCCAGAAGTTGTCAGCGCTCCGCCCGGGGAAGTTTTCCAAGAAGAAGAGACCGGGCAGCCGTGGGTCCGAAATGGGAAGGCGGTTTCCTGCCTGGGCAAGGCGGGGTGCGGGGGAGGGAGGGTCGGACTAGAAGACCTCGAGGGCCCCTCCCAAGCGGGGTTCATGGCGGCGCGGCTCGCCCGCGGGCACCTCTTGCAGAAGCGGCGTCGCTCCGGGCCGGGAAGGGGGCGAAAGGCGAGACGGGGCACGAGGAAGAGTGTGGGGGGGGGGGGAAGGGGCGAGTCGGGTGGGTGTCCCTCTGCGAGAAGCTCCGCCTCTCCCTCCCCTCCCTCCTTTCCCCTCCCCTCCAGCTGGCCCGGCCCGGAGCGCTCCAGCAGCCGAGGGTCCGCGCGCACGGTGCGCCCCCCCCTCTCCCTCCTCCTCCTCCTCCTCCGCCCGCTCGGGGCCCGCCGCATCCCGCCCCTCTCCACGCGTGCCCGGCCGGCGCGCTCCTTCCTGCGCCGCCTGCCTCCATCTCCTCCAGCCGAGGGGGACGAAAAAAAAAGGAAGGCTCGCCCGCTTTGCCTGGAAGGCGCCCGAGAAAAGAGAGGCGAGAGATGGCCGGGGACGCCCCCTCGCCTGCTCGGCCTCCTCCTCTGCCTCCTCGCCGTCGCCCTCAGCGGCCGAGGTAAGGCCGGGCCCGGGGGGGTTGGAGGGAACCCGGGGGTGGGGCGCCCCTGCCTTCTGCAACCGGGCGCCCGCGCTCGCCTTTGGGGGCCCCCACGGACGCGCCTCTTCTCCCCCTGGGAGGGGGGGGGCGCTTGCCGGAATTGGGCTTTTTTATTTTTTATTTTTTTGGACCGGGGGGGGGGGGGATGTCTCAGATCAGCGGTATCCCCTGGGCTGGGCTGGTGCGTCATTGCGCATGATCCCCCCGTCCCCCCCCCAGGAGAGAGATAGAAAGAGTGGGGGGGGGCTGCTATCAGGCCTGGCGGGGATGGGGAAAGGGGGGGGGGTGGATTGGAAGAAAGGGAGATGGGGAGAGTATCTTCTTCTACCCGCCGCCCCCCACCCCCCTTTGAAAGAAAGCAAGGTAAGGGGCAACCTACGTCAAGGATTCCTTAGCCTAGAGGTGGGTGCGGCAGGTTTGTCGCCTCCCCCGCTGCCAAGGCCCTGTGGCCCCCCTCCCCTCCCCCCTTTGAACTCCATTGTGGCCGATGGTGCTGAGCTGGGGAGGGGGCAGCGAGGCATGGCGCATTGGTGTAGCTTCTACTGCAAAAGGGGGGGGGGGAGGAATTGGATATTCGCCGCCTTTTCGAAGGCTCTTGGAAGCGGGGGGGGGGCTGGAAGGAGAACGACCTGTTTAGACCTGGGTGGGGGGAGGGGAGGAAGAGGGGAGGAAGCGGCGTGACGCCCTCCCCCCCCCATCCCCACCAACCTCTTCCTCCGCCACCAGGTTGCTTTGCTCAGCCGCCTTTTCTTCTCCCTATTTCCACCCCCCCCCCCCAGATCAGCCGGACCCCCCCCCCCCAGATCCCGGAGGATCGGCGGTAGCCAAGGCGACTTCGGCATCCTAGATTTCTGGGTGTGCAGCGCAGTTTCCCGCCCCGGTGGGATTTCCTCATCCCTCCCCTCCCCTCCCCTTCATTTGGGGAAACTGGAAAAGGGCTCCCCGTGCACACAAACCACACACTCACAAACACACAGCACAACACACAGGTTCGAGCTTTTGCAACAATCAAACCGGTGGGTTACCATGCTCATTTTCTGCAAAGAAAGAAAGAAGGAAGGCAGGAAGGAAGGAAGGAGAGAGAAAGAAAAAGAAAGGTGACTGCAGTATCTTTCTCTCTCCCCCTCCCCAAATGAAACCTTCCAGGAGAACAATAGAGAACCCCTTCCTCAGCGCTTAGGGAGATGTGGGGCGGCTCCCCCCACCGGCTTGGAGAGGGGAGGAAGGAAGGAAGGTTCCTCCAGAGAGAAGGCACTGATTTTTTTTAGGGGGTGTGTGTGTGTTTGTGTGTGGAGATCCTCCTCTGTGGCCAAGAAAATAGAATCTTCTCTGTTTGCTTTAATGCCTGGGGAAAATAATCTCTTTGGACCTGTGGCTTCTGGCTGTGGGAAGGGAGATTTTTCTTCCTGTTGAATAGCATGATTGGTTTTTTTGGTTTTTGTTTTCTTGCAAGAGAGATGGAAGGCAGAGAGGGGTTAGCCATTGTTGGAAGAATAGATTTTGGGGGGGAAAGCTATAGCTTATCCTGCAGTCCTTTTCGGGGAGCCACGTGCAGCCTGGAAGGTGGAAAAAAAAATTGCAGCCTGCAAGGGGCAATCTGCAGCATATCTTTAGCTGGTCACACCCCCACACCTCTCTATCTGTTTGGCAGCTCCTTCTTGATGTGCAAGCAAAAGGGGTAGAAAACAAGGCATTTATTATCCAGGTTCAGGTTGCAGTGGAATCTAGTCTTTCCCTTAATGTTCATGCCTCCAGGGTTGCAGCAAGAACACAAGAAGGTGGATTTATTTGTTTGTTTGTTTGGATTTGGAGAAGTGGAAGATGGAGAGAACATCGGGAGTGGGAAAAAGAAGATTTAAGGAAGAAAAAAAAGGGAAATAACTTCTCTGGGGAATAATAAAACCATTCGTTGGTTTTGGGAAATATTCAGAGGGTAGGAGAGGTGGAGGAATGGCGATAAGGAAAGAAGAGCTGCATAGGTAATATTTAAAAAATAATAATAATAAGTGGTCTAAAGGAAGAGCTTGTTAGACCAAAAAGATGCCCTTTGAAATGTATTCGTTGTCCAGCCTGGATTGAAAAAAAAATTGATCGGTGGAAAAGGATTGATTAACCTGACTTCTCAGTTAGCTTCTAGTGTTCCCATCTCCAACATGCTGGACAATGGCAATACTCACAGGAATCCATGGTGATGAAGAAGGAAGAAGGGAAGGAAGGAAGAAGGGAAGGAAAGAAGGAAGGAAGAAGCGAAGGAAAGAAGGAAGGAAGAAGAGAAGGAAGGAAGAAAGAAGGGAAAGAAAGAAGGAAGAAAAGGAAAGGAAGAAAGAAGCGAAGGAAAGAAGGAAGGAAGGAAGAAAGGAAGGAAGAAGGGAAAGAAAGAAGGAAGAAAAGAAGGAAGGAAGAAGAGAAGGAAGAAGCGAAGGAATGAAGAAGGGAAGGGAAGAAGAGAAAGAAAGAAGGAAGGAAGGAAGAAGCGAAGGAAAGAAGGAAGAAAGGAAGGAAGAAGAAAAGGAAAGAAGGAAGAATAGAAGGAAGGAAGAAGGGAGGGAAAGAAGGAAGAAGAGACCAAGACCAAGAAGAAGACCAAAAAGAGAAGGGGAAACAATTCATCATTCATTTATTTACTGCCTGTCATTTATGTCTGGGGTATTTATTGTACTGTATACAGAATAGTCCAAAAAATTGAAATAGACAAAAAAAATTCAGCCTGCTATGCTAATCTTGACCCCCTGACCCTCAGGATGGTTTTCCAGGATCCTGCTAATGGTTGGACTAGAAGACCTCCAAAGTCCTTTCCAACTCTTGTTATTCTATTCTATTCGATCCCATAATTCATCCAACGTTGTTCTCTTATGTCTTATCCCAACAATTCTTCATGAACATTTTTTTATTTTTAATATAATTCCATCTTCAATGGAACATCTTCAGTTCTTCTGCTGTTTCCTTTCAACGTGTCACTTTTTTTTTTTTTAAAGTCATTTTTCCTCCCCCCAGTAGCTTTCCAGGAGGTGTGGAAACAGACCCAAAAGAAAAGAAATACAATGTGTTTGAAACTCTCTTTTCAATGGAAGCAAACTATTATACAATTCTTTTAGAAGCCTTGGGCCACCTAATTTGCTATGAAGGCAATTTGGGAGATTAGGTTATAAGGTCTTAAACAATAACCAGCTGCCACATTCCGTTAGGACGTGTCTGTTCAATGGTGTTGTAAATCCTCTTTTGTCTGCTATCATCATCCAGCCCCATAGTTCTGTGGTGGTTTTTGTTTTGTTTTTTTTTGGGACTGGACAGAGGATGTTGAAGGGCTTTTATGAAGAGTTTGGCACTCTGTTCTGATCCAAACCTGGTTCCAACAAAGCAAACACAAGATAAAGGTAACAGCACCAATCTTTTAATGTTTCTTTACGAATCCTGTTCCTTCCCGGTTAAAAGGCTGTTTCAAACGAATTGTCTCTGATAAGAACAAGCCTGCCAAGGTTGTGCAAGGCTGCCAAAGACACTAGATAGAGTTGCCAAGAAATATTTCAAACACAAAGAATCTCCAAACACCAACCGAGATAGTCTGAATGTCCACCAGGCTTGAGTGCAATAACTTCTTTGCTTCCTGCAATAAACTCCAGCCTGCATCACACACAGGCCCCTCATCTGAATCCTCGCCATCCACACCTGCTGCTGGTGAACCACAACATACATCGTATCACAACATATGTTGTGGTTCACCACAACATACATCATATCTCCCGGGTGATGTGGAGATCAAAAAGAAATCTGGTTGAGAAGCTTGGATTCAAAACAAGATCTACTTGGTGGTGGCACCCTATCACGAAAACACCATTTTTTGCAGGAGAAAGGTTGGTGTTTGTCTTTCCAAGTTTTTTAAAATATATATACTAGCTCGATCCCCATGCTTTGCTATGAAACCATGTGGTCGGGCTTAGTTTTGGGAGAGGAAAATAAGGGGGGAAAAAATTGTGCCTCTGCCTACCAGCATCCATCAGCATTCATCTGGCTAGTGTCCTGTCAGTGTGTGAGAGAATTTAGGGCTGTTTGGAAACTGAAGCAATATTTGCTGTGTGAGGAAAGAGACAGCAAGGAGCCTGGGCGTGGCTTAGCTCAACTGTTCTGTACTAAAGCTGCTGAAATTCCTCATGCTTGTGTTTTGCATTTGGAACATGGATTTCTTTCATGTGATGCGGGATAGGAGAGTAGAGACTCCCTTAGCATTCAGAAGTGTATCATACTCTATAATTCTAATTATCATATATGAAGATCACTAATGCTCCTGAGTAGCCATTTCACAATAAATCCTTTCTTAGTGGAAGCAAGCTAGAAGCCACTGAGAAAATCATAATGTTGCCCAAATTTCACGGCTCTTGTAGGCTTTACTGAGGTGTCATGAGATAATGGGCCTTGATGCCGCAGCAGTAGTGTATTTCACTTTTATATCTAATCTATCTAATGTCCATTCAATGATCAGATATGATATAGTTTTTTGCAGATTTTTCATGGGTACAGGTATGTAGATCGACGTGGGTGTGTTTGGGTCTTTGTCCTCGTTGTAAGATTACATGGGAATAAAGACACTTGAACACCACCTAGCATACACACACACACACACATATGCTGATACTTGGTTATTCGCGTTTTCTGCCACGTTAAAATTGGAAGTACCTAAGGCGACGTTTCGATGTGAAGTCTCATCATCTTCAGCATCTTCTCAGGCTTGAGCAATTTCATCGAAATGTCGCCTAGATACTTCCAAATTTTCCTTCGGGTATTATCCCCCACGTCATTTGTAGTTCTCGGTTAAAGTTTTGGTAAGCAACGTTTCAGCCACAGAAGCCTTATGATGGGCAGATTGAGATTCTGCTGAAACTGTTGCTACAAACTTTAACAGAACTACAATGACGGTGGATTAATACCGAAAGGAAGCTAACAGTACACACACACACACATTAAATATATATAATGTGTGTAATATTATACTATATAATATATAATATAATAATATATATATAATATATATATATATATATATATTTATATAATAACTACTAGTGTGTGTGCTGTGTGTGTGAGCTATGTGTGTGCGCGCGCGTGCCTGTTCAGCTTCCTTGCCGGTATTATCCCACGTTCGTATTGTAGTGCTTGCTTAAAGTTTATGTAGGCAACGTCTTCAGCAGAGAATCTATCTGCCAATCATTAGCACTGATCCTCACCAAATACGAACTCAATACAGAAGTGGAAAGGCTGCTGAACAGCACACACACACAACAGTATTATATACTACAATATCCGGTATTAGGTATTCCGCTTGCGCGTTGTAGTATCCTACATCATTCTAGTTGTGCTTTTTAAATTGTCAGCAACGTTTCGGCACAGAATCTCATCTGCTACCATCAGGCTTCTGTTATTGAGTTCGCTCTGTTCCGCTTCTGCTACAACTTTAAAAGCACCAACTATGATGACGTGGGAAAATACCCTGAACAAAGGCTGAATACCCATATATTGAAATTCATCTGATTTTACACAAACATAGTTAGCTAATGTTAGCAGAAGGTTTAAAACATTGAGTAGAATCAAGGAAATCACTTATCTGTTTCAGCCTATGAACAAGACGTGATTCTGGACATGGGTCATTATTGCCTCTCCTAATCTCACTGGATTGTGGGAAATTATATATATCACATCACACAATTTGAAAACAGAAGTTGTTTTCAGAAGTTGTGCGAGCTTTCATTGCCCTGGAAGCTTTCAAGGAAGAGACTGAATGGCCATCTGACAAAATGGTGTTTGGGTTCTTTTTTTTTTTTTTCCTGCTTGGGTTGGGAGGGTGGACTAGAAGACCAAACAAGGTCCCTTTCAACTCTATTTAAATTCTGAAATCTAAGTGATCAAAGGCCTGGAGACTAAAACATGCGATGAACAGTTGCAGGAATTGGGCCTGCCTAGTCTAGGAAAGAGAAGAGACCAGGGGAGGCAGGGAGAGGCAGTATTCCAAAATTTGATGGGGCTGCCCCTTAGGAGAGGAGGAAGGGGTCAGCTATTCCCAAGGTACCTGAAGGGCCCAGATAAGGAATAATGAGATGGAAAACTGAACAAGGGAGGCAATTCAACCCTAAATAAAGAGAAAACTTTCTGACAGTGAGAACAATCAACCCATGGAACAGAAGTTGCCTTCGGAAGTTGTGGGAGCTTCATCCCTGGAGAGTTTGAAGAAGAGACTGGACTGCCATTGGTCAGAAATGGTGTAGGGTCTCCTGCTTGGGTGGTGGAGTTGGACTAGATGACCTACAAGGTCCCTTCCAATTCTGTAAATCTGTAAAATCTTGTGCCTATAGCTCCCAAGAAAGCCAGAAGAATAAATCTAAAACGAATGGGTGATTCAAGCGTCCTTAGTAAAACTCTACTGAACCCAAACACTCTACAGTCAATTTTTAAATTGACGTTTTAAAAAAAGATCTGTTGATCCCCACACAGGAAACATAATCCAGATTTAGGGTTTGACCTAAATCTTCTCCATTTGTGTTGTTTTTCCTCTTTGTGGGTTGTTGCTGTTGTTTTTGCTCCACCCTAATTCTTTCGCCCCGTAAAACCATTTTCAGAAATTAACCAGATCTATGTTGCCACTTTGAACGTGTGCAGAGACACCCAGAGAAGAATATTTCTTTATTTTTGCTGGAGAGGGAAGTTCAGATCCAGGAAAAAAGTAGTTGGTGGGTGAGTGGGTGATAGGATGATAGTGTTGAGAGTGGTGTGCTCCCCTTCTCTTCTGCACCTGAAAAATTGTAGTGCCCCATTTCATTGTTAATTCCTTGATCACAGTTCATCCAGAGGACAGAGGGATAAGTTGTTTTTTTTCATTAATTAAGACTTAAAGCTTCTAAGTCCTCCCATTCACAGTAGGGGCCAGACTTTTCTAGCCACAAAGCCAGAAGCCAAATTGATTCCAATCTAAATTTGTATTTATAGCCATATTGGAGGGTATTTTCCACCCCACCTCAGGTCCTGTCTCACCATCGCTCCTAAGAAAGATGAGCAAAGAACATTGGGATTGGGTGAGAAGAGGTTCTCGGTAGATGTTCTCGGTATTATCTGACATTAAAAGAACATAAAGCCAAGAGAAGATGTTCTCAGCAGGGTCATCTGAGGTCATACCAACTACCCAGGTCAACTAAGCAGGCCTCTGTCTGGGGCAGCAGATCTAGAGAGATGCTGTGGACGGAAGATCTATTCTAGTGGCAAAGGCATCGTCAGGCGCAAAGGATCAGGACCGTACGTTAAGTTGCAATAGGTTGCTCAGGCTTAAACACAAGAGTCCATTCAACTAAAAGTAAAGGTTTCCCTCACAGAGACATGCCAGTTGTTTCTGGCTCTAGGGGGTGATGCTCATCTCCATTACAAAGCCGAAGATCCAGTGCTGTCCCAAGACGTCTCCGTGGTCATGTGGCCGGAAAGACTAAACACCTTCGAAGGTACACGGAACGCTGCTCCCTTCCCAGTTTTTTTACTTGCATTTTTTATATGCTTTCAAACTGCTCGGTTGGCAGAAGCTGTGAGAAGTCACAGGAGCTCACTCCGTCACACAGTGCTAAGGAATCAAACCGCCAAACTGCCAACCTTTCTGATCGACAAGCTCAGCGTCTTAGCTGCTGAGCCACTGCTGGCCCCAGCTAAGAGTCAGTAACTTTGGAAGGAATACCACTCGAAGAAGTTGAAAGGATCACGTCCCTCAGTTCTAATTTACATGAAAGTTGGGGCATGGCCCTTGAAGTTAGGATAGAGAAAGCTCAAAGGGCGTTCTTCAAAATAAAAAAAGCTCTTCTGCACTCACGACAGAAACCCGAGATTGAAAAACCAGGCTTGTCAGATTCTGCATCTTTTCTTTTTTGAAGAAAATTTTATTGATTTTTGGAAACAAACATAGACAAACACAACACAGAACATGAAAACATAAAACCTCTTTTCTGAAAGCAGCCTGATCCCGGATTCACATCTCTTTGTACAGACCACCATTCCAAAATCATGCTCATTTTTATATCACATTCCATATCTTATATACGCATTCTACACATTTTCTATATGTTCTACCTCTTTTAACTTTCTTAATTTTATATTTTTATTTGTTTCATCTCATCAGATCATTATATTTATATCTTTGCCGCTTCATTTCAGCTGTCTAATATCTTTCATTAAACAAAATTCCTCTGTTGGTCACTGATTAAAGTATGACTCCTTTATATTTTCCCCTTAAAATTATAACACATAATATAGAACATAACTTCCACTTGGATTCTGCGTAGTACATTAAAGCTACATGCTACATTTTAAAAAGAAAAGAAAAGAAAAATATAAATATATAATATAATTAAAACAACGATCTATACAATTCAGTTCTATCATATGTTAATATTCATTTTTAAACATTTAACACATTACTTTCAAAGTAGGTATCATGCTTCTAATGAGAAACGCTTGTAAAACCTCCAATAATTACTTTCCCCCCACTTCACTTGCATTTTAAAACATTATTCATTAAAATGTTCCCATTCCTTTTCTCCCAATTATTCTCTCCATTTAATTCATTCCACTTATTTTATTTCACAAATGTTTCACTAAATCATCGTTGTTTCAAGTTTTCTAACATTAATTTCTAAATACAAATATAACAGTACAATCATATGTACCTTTGCAGAATCACTTTTCAATTATAATTTTTACCCATTAATCTCTAAATAAGTCCTGTTTCTTTACATATTGCTTCACACCTTGTAGCTTCTCTCGCCTTTCCTCCTCCTCTGCTTCTTCTCTCTGCATTTTTTACCCTCTTGTCCTCTCCACCTCAATTTCCCTTTCTTGTATTCCTTTTTCTGGTTGCTTTCTCATGTTATATCATTATTTCACCTAATTTTTCCCTTTTTTGGTTGTTTTATTAGGTCTCAAATTCTCCATTCTCTTTCCCTTTCTTCCCAAGTAGAAGTTACTTGTTCATTTAAAATGGCTTCTTCTTTGTCCAATCTTCTTGTTGCGTAGTCTTTTCTTGTAATTTCTTGTAGGTAGAGATCGCCAATATTTCTAAGAATTGAAAAACAGAACCAGAGCGCCTTCCCTTCTTATTCCTCTTCTTAAGTTTTTTTAAATTCTATTTTCAGTTCATCCACAAGTGATGCCCATTGTAGAGTTTTTTCTTTAAAACAAACCACCCAAGTGTTTTTAATCCTTTTCAAATTATAAGTTCCAAAAAAGTATCCCTAAATTCAACGAAGAATCCAAATACACAACAAGCTGTTGTCTTTCGACACTCTCCTTTTTTACTTTCTCTTCCTGGGTTTAGCATTTAGTTTACCAAGTTTCAGTAAAATGTATCTTTTAGAAGTCCTGTTAAAATTTAACTATTAGATTCTAGGGCTATCTCCTCCTTCCAAATCCTGTTCTTAATTCGCTTTTCCTCTCCCTTTCCCACTTACAGCAAAAAAAAAAAAAAATTCCTCTTTCCTTGTTATATTCAGAAATAATTTCTATCCCTTGGCATTAAGTTTTCCAGCTTAAATCTGCTGATGCCAAAAGCAGAATTTTTCCGATTTCTCACCAGCTCTGTTTGCTGTCAAACGTAAGAAAGAGAGAGTGAATTTTTTTTTCCCTTTCACTTTGCATTTGCTGCTTCCGAATCTTCTTTGGGAAGTAATGTATCCTTTTTTAAAATTTGAACTTCTCAGATGCTTAATTGTTGTTTTATCCCGGTCAGCCAAAACTTTCACTTCAGCACTTTCTTCCTCCTGCACATTCTTTTCCGGATGAGGGCTTCTGACCGCTGCTCTACCGCCTTTGGGAAAGGGAGTTTAGCCAGCTGGGGAGGAAAGATGCGGCTTTCCTCGACTCTGCTGGACTCTCCCCCATCTTCACCAACTTCTACAGGGTGGCTTAGCCCCGAAGCCAGCTGGTTCGGGGTGCTCCGGCGCGTCCAGGCAGAAACTGTGCACCATTGCGGATTCCTGCCTGCCGCCCAAGTCCTGCAAACCGGGAGTCCCCTCAGATTCTGCATCTTTTCTATCCTGCTCTAAGGAGTGGAGAGTTGGTCTCTGGACAGAAAGTCCCTTGAAGAGCCCTGAAGAAGCTTTTGAAATGTGGATTTACAGGCAGTCGTTATGTATAAGTCAGGTTGACAAAATTAGAAAGGAGGAGGGGATAAGCCGCCGGGGAAAGCCAAGAAGAATCATTAAAACCATAAAAAAGCCAAAGTTAAAATATTTTGGACATGGGATACGACACCCGGAAAAATGTGGCATCCTTCACTTAATCCTCCAAGGAAAGATTGAAGGGAAATGAAGGTCCAGGCAGAAAAAGAATGTTGTGGCTTTCATATCTAAGGGGCTGTTTTGGACAAAACTCAGCAGCCCTTTTTTGAATGGTTGTTGATAAAAATAGGATCGACAACATGATTGCCAACGTCCAATGACAGATATGGCACAAAAAAGAAGATTCAATGGAATTCAAGGGGACTTGGACCATTTGTGGTGACATAATGATTCTAGGCTGATGACTTGTTTAACTCCGCTTCCCAGCTCTGCCTGCTCTTCTTCTATGGCACTAAGTCATACTAAGTGGGAGAAGACAAACAATGAACCTTTAAAAAAAAACCAAGAAAACTACACAGAAGATATAAAATGGTTGATGATAACATACTTGGTGATGGCCACCTCTGGTCTGATGGCACTCAATTTGCTACAGGTAGTCCTCAGTGGATCTCTTGGTACTGAGTGATTCATAAAACAAGGCAACTATTCAGATGAAAATACCTGTGGATGAAGGCCATTTATGGATTGTTTTGAAGTCCTCCTGTCATGCCCCTGTCAGAGTCTGAATCTGAGGAGGAAGACAAACAGCTGACAGGGAGCGGGAGTGTGGTTCCATTGGCTGTGGAGGAAACTGAGGAAGGACAAAATCGAACTGGGCAGAGCAGGGAAGAGGTAGAACAAGGGAGAGGGAGTTCAGTGGAAGATGCAGGTCCACCCCCTCTTCATCCTAGAGCATGCAGGGAGGAAGGGAGAAGAGAGCAATGTGGATTGCTTGGCTTATGGGGGAGGAAAGGGCCCTGATTCCCTTTATCAGCCACAGCTGGGAAGAGAGTTTAAAAGAGATGCATGCTGAGTGCAGCGTCTGCCGGGTACAAACGTGAGCTTATCTTGTGTTGACTTTGCTCTGTGTTTCTGGCATCCTCCCAACCCAGTTGAATTACTGCCCTTCCTTCCCATCTGGAATTCTTTCTCTTGCCCTGCCAAACTATTTACCTCATTTTGCCATGATTGGGCTTAAAGATTTTGTTGACCATGTTTTGGACTTGATTCTCTGCAGCCAAAGGCTGTTCCTGGGAGAGATTTTCTCCAGCTCAGAAGATAACCTGGACACTGGGGGCAAAGTTGAAGCTAATAAAAGGACTCCTACTGATTATCTGATTGTTGCCTTTGTGCCATGCCCCTTTGGGTCATCACACCTCCTTTGCTTCTTCCAGAGATGCAAACTGACTTCTAGATAAGAGCTCAGTATCCCCACATTCTCAAATTTAGTATGATTGGGGGGGGGGAAGTACCCCTAATGAAAAAAAATCCTTTCTTCAAAATGATGCTTTACTTGACTACATTGTCAGAGAGTAATTTGCAAGTAAATTCCTCCTCTTTAAACATTACATGGGAAAATACTCTTTGTCTCTCTCTTTGGTTCCAGTGTTAAAACACAGTTAGGGATGTGTAAGTGGTGGTGTTTTTTTGTTTTTTTTTCGCGGTGGCGGCGGTCACATTCACGCTTTTGACAGCATGACTTGAGGCCAGGCACTACAAAGGAACGGAGGGAAAAATAGGGCAAAAAACTTAAATTAGACTCCAATTTACAATTTACATTTAATTAAAACGGAGGGCATTTGGGAAAGGCCTTGAAGCATTTTTTGGCAGTAATTTTTGCCCCAGCTGCTTTGATCTTGTGAGGAAAACTCATGGATCGAACATTTGGGGGGATTGGGTAAGGTTTAGGGGAGCTCAGATGGATTGTTTTCTGGCCTCCTCTGATGTGCTGGCATTCCTTGTAGAAGGGAGTGTGGCTGTTGGAACAGTTGATTTCCACTGGGGGAGGGTTTTAAAATGGTATGTGAAGGTCACCATTTTATCCAAGGTTTGTGACTCACTGGGTTGTTGGGAGAATTAATTGGGAAAAACAAAACCAAGCTAAGTGTGACAATGGGAGCATGTCTTAAACCTAAATAAACAGTAACTTTGTTCCATTTAGACTCTGTTCCTTTAAATTTAATTAAACTTATCACACATTTTTTGACCTATGCTTGGTCATAAGTCTGTGGGTGCACCACCACTACCACAACTACTACTACCACTACTACTACTACTTCTTTCTCTTCTTTCCTCTGTCTCTCTTCTTCTCTCTCTTCTCTTCTCTTTCTTTCTTCTTCTTCTTCTTCTCTTCTCTCTTTCTTCTTCTCTTTCTGTCTTCTTCTTCTTCTCTTTCTTTATCTTCTCTCTTCCTTTTCTTCTTTACCTCTCCCCATCCCTCTCCTCCCTTTTCTTTTTCTTTCTTCTCCTCCTCTTCTTTCTTTTGCCCCATTCTCCTGTTCCTTTAATCTTAATTCTAATGAAAGGGGCCCCTGATTCCTCGATTAGCTGCAGCTGGGAACAAGTGTATTAAGAAACAAAGCGCAAGCTGCACGCAAAGCAAGCTGTTGCGAAGCAATTCCATGTGAAATTATTCTGTATTGTTGTGGCTTAATCTGTGTCTGGGCTTCTTCCCACATATATGAGTTTTGTTGTGCTTTTCAAAGTCTGAATTTTTTTCTAGCTTGCCCAGCTGTCAAGGCCTAATTACCTTCAGTGTTGATTGTTTTGGATTTTAAGAGTTATCAGTTGTGTGGTACCTTGTTTTGGACTGAATATTTCTACAGTCAAAGGTCTGTTCCTGGAAGAGTTTTTCTCAGCCCCACAAGGTAACCTGGAACTTTGGCGGGCGCGAAAGTTGGAGATAATAAAGGGGACCTCTTATTCGCTTAGATCTGACTTGTCCTTTGTGTCATTCCCCTTGGGTCATCACCACCCAAACTGTTAGAAGGCCTAATGGTGTCAGCTTTGGAAGCCATACATTGACACCGAGAACACTTCCACACGCACCTTCTTAAGCCGTGAGGAAAGGGCGGGGGACTTTCCTTGGAGTGTATGTGGTGTAGAGCGATAATAGCAGATTTTTTCCCAACAGTTCAAGAGTTATGTTATTGTTTCTGCAGCGCTGGGTGTGCAGAAGTCTGCTCAAGTTGGGATGGATGTGAATTGGGGTCATGTGACTGCAACGATGAGAGCACGGTGGATTTGTAATTTTTTTAGCTTTGCAAGGGAAACCTGGGAACTTTCATGATTGGGGATTCCCAGTATGTGCCAAGTTTACTATCATAAAAACAGAAACTTTGAGACAGTGTCGTCTGGATTATTTGTTGGCAGTGAGACGTTTTCTGGAATGCTGACACATGGGTTCATTATCGTTAATCAAGTCAGATAGAACTGGAAGTAAGCTATCGAGGCCGTTCTAGCTCCAACTATTGTGTCCAATCCTTCAAATAACCTGGAGACGGCTAACCGTACCCAATTCATGGTCTACACATGTTACGGTTCTGCAGCCTTTCAAAAACCATGCCCCCTCCCGAGCTATCACCACAAAGCTGGGACTCAGAGCGTTGTGACACACTGTGCCCTCTAAAAATAGCAGAGTCGTCCTCTCTAAACTGTGGGTTGTAATTTTCACCGTGTCTCCAACGCTCTGCTGACAAGCTTCAATGCAGAAAAAACGGAGGATGCTCCTAATAAATGCTGTTCCTGGGAGACAAGGCCAAGACAGCACCAAAACAATTCTGAAAACCTGAAATCAGCAGAGAGGGAGGAAAGTGACATCATCTATCTCCAGTCTACAACACAGTCCTTGGTGATTCTGATGACACAAATAAACCTCCAAGTGGCCGCAATGATTAGCTAAAAGAACGCAAATGACCAGCTATCCGCAAGGAGTATCAATCCTTCCATTCCCGCCATTCAGTCAGATCTGAAGAAGCTTCCTGGATGAGAAGCAAAATGTCTTCAAAGAAAAACTAGAAAAGTCCAGTTGCCTCTTGGAAAAGCACCTTTGGGATTACACTTGATGGAACCCTATAGTCCGGTCTACACCAGGTAGACAGAGAACGGAAACGGCTGAACCAGGACTTACAGTTGTGTCTTCAAAACCCTTGGGAGTTTCACTTAAGTGGTTTGTGTTTTGTAGCCTCTGAGGTTGAGGCAGAGACACTGTCTCCAATTAATGGCCAATATATTGTTAACTATGGTTTTCAAGAAACCTCTGTTTAATTTTCTCCCCCATCCCAGAAACACCAGCAAAACTCTGTGGCTTCCATTCTGCACCGAGGTGACCAGAACTGTGGTTTTTGCAAATGAATGAAGAGATGGTTTGAGGGAGAAGGTGACCACTAGCGATGGGACCTCAGCAGAAGATGGCAACGTCAATTATTGGCTTAAAAAGCCTCGTAGAGAGATGTGTCTTCTGAATTTCATCTCCCTTAGGAAGGCAGGGAAGCTTGGAAGTTGCAGCCCAACCTTGAAGCTGGTGGCCAAGCGATAAAATAATCCAGAGCATCTTTTTTTAAGGGTCATTTGTGTTCCCTTTACAGTGGCACATTGTAAGCATCTCATTGCCTTGTCCCAAAGGTGCTTTTTTTTTTTTCCCCAAGAGGCAATTGGACTTTATGGTTTTTATTTGAAGAGGTTTTGCTTCTCATCCAAGAAGCTTCTTCTGCTCTCAGAGAAGAAGCTTCTCTGAGAAGCCGAGGAAGCTTCTTGGATGAGATGTGAAACCTCTTTGAAGAAAAACCAGAAAGTCTAGTTGCATCTTGACAAAAAAAAAAGAAAAAAGAAACACCTTTGGGACAACCATGACCTGGAGGACAGAGAATCTCCCTAGACCAGTGATAGCTAATCTTTTTGGGCTCCTGTGCCAAAAATTGTGTGCGCATTAGCCCGTGCACACTCATGTGCCAGCACCCAGAATGCAATGCGTTCCCCCTTCACGCCCTCTGTGCATGTGCACGCAAGACCCCCCCCATGCCACCCTCTTACCTGCACTGTGCCTCCCAGCTGATTTTTCAGCTGGTTTGAGGCCTTTTTCAGCCTTCCAGAGGCTTGGAAAAAGCCTCTGCAAGGCTTTTCAGGACGAATAATAATCCCGTTTTGTCATTTCTGGTATTACAGGAAGTGATGAAATGGGCCTATTCATCCTGAAAAGCCTTGCAGAGGCTTTTTCCAAGCCTCTGGGAGGCCGAAAAAGGCCTCAAATGGGCTGCAAACCAACTTGAAGGCACGTGCATGCGCAGTGAGATAAGTTTGCCTGCAGCTTGCATGCCGGCACAAATGGCGGCACTTCACACAAGTGTTCTTCACACTTACGATCGTTGTGGCAGCCTCACAAAATTTGGACACATGGCAACTGACTCACATTTATGATGGTTACAGTGTCCCGGGGGGTGAGTGGGGGAGGGTCTTCACATGATCCTCTTTTGTGACCTTCCAGCCAGCAAAGTCCACGGGAAGCCAGCTTCACTTAACGATCATGTTCCTAACTTAACAACTGCAGCGATTCATTTTGCAATGATGGTGAGAAAGGTTGTAGAAAGGGGCCAAAGCTCACTTCACAACTGTCTCACTTAGCAGCAGGAGTTTTTGCATTCCAACTGTGGTTGTAAGTTGAGGCGGCTTCTGTTTTCATTCTTGTCTAGCCACCAAACAATAATGTTTTGGAAAATGTCCTGTTGCGTTTTGAACAGCTGTTTAGGAGAACTTTACTAATATGTTGGTTTTGTCTGTTTTGGTCCTCAGGATACGCTGACGACTCGGAATTTCCATCATTAGATTCACTGGGTGACTTTGTCACGACGAAGAGACGTAAGTATGTGCCTGGTGGATGTTGTGGGCAGAGCAGACTGGATATCGGCTGTGGATTAGGAATCGGAGGGGCTGATGTGATGCTCAGCAGGGAAGTGAGCTTGCTGGTGGAAAGCTGACCGACCCGGGTTTGAAACCCTCATTCTCTCACTAAAAGCCCAACAGTGATGACCCGGGGCGTGGCACAAAAATAACAAAGTCACCAAAGTAGATAAATTCCCTTTAATGTCTACAACTTGGCCCCCAGTGTCCAGTTATCCTCTGCTGAAGATCAAACTCTTCCAAAATACAGTCTAACAAATACATTCCAAACCCAAAGTAAAGATAAGTTAGAAATTAAAAAACCAACGCAAACCACGCTGAAGTAATTAACAAGACAGGTCAGGATGATAAATTGCAGGATTCCAAAAGATAGCAAAGCACACACAGTTGGGAGGATGCCAAAACCCAGATAAGCCTCGACAAAGATAATGCACGCTTTGCTTCCAGCAAAGTGCTGTGTGCAAATGTCCTTCTTATATTCTGTTCTCCCAGCTGCAACTAATGAAAGAGATCAAGGCCCTTTTCTCCCCCGTAAGCCACATTGTTCCCTTCTCCGTTCCTGCCTGCGTGCCCTAGGATGAAGAGGGGGTGGCCCTGGGTCTTCCTCTGAATACCCGGCTGGACTGTGCCCTTCTCCCGTTTTTTCCACAGCCACCAGAGCCCCACTCCCACTCCCTGTCAGCTGCTCAATCTCCCCCTCAGAATCAGACTCCAACAAGGACATGACACCAATGGATGAAAACTTGAGTTAGAGCTCGTCATGGAAATTCCACATTCTCCTTCCGCAAGCATCCAAAGTTCAAAACTTGAATGTCAACTTTAATTTAAAGTTTTAATGGCTACAACTTTGTTTCCTCAAACTTTTAACTTCAGTTCATGGTGGCCCTGCTCTTTAGATGTAGTCTCACTGAACTCCAAGGATGTGTATGTCTTACTTGGGAGTAAACCCAGTTAAGAGTACAGGGTCAGTTCAGGCTGGTTTGACATCGCTACAGAACAAAAATGCCATTTACTCTGTCTTTTTTTGATCTCTCCCAGCTACTCACAAGCCTCCCAGGAAGACCTCAGTTGACACAGGTGAGTTGTTAGTTTTCTTAAGCTTTTAAATCATCTGTGGGTACTCTCCCACTACAAATCCCATCCCCCCTAGCCATTGTGACTCTTGGCTTTATGGTAAGCTAGAGTCATTTTCTGGGCTCCCCCTGACATTTCTTATCAAACAGCAATCCAGGAAGTTGCAAGTACAAGCTGACCCATTTCATTTGGGGTATCCTTGGTATTTGTCCTTTAATGGGATGTTGCCTTTTGTAACCCGGACAGTGGCCTACCTGGGAGTGGTGCGGTGGCCTAGAGGTGGAGCTGTCGCCTCACAGTCAGGAGGCTGGGAGTTTGATTCTAGGTAGAGGCAGATAGTTCTCTCTCTCTGGGCACTATGAGAATATATCTGCTGAATAAAACCCCACTCTGGCAACAAGAAGGGCATCCGGCCAGTAAATACTCAGCTCCATTGAGTTGCCCAGACTCCACATCACAAGAGATTATGGGGGTCATGAAAAGAAGATGACAGGTTTGTAAAAGGGCACAAACCTGTAGCAGCACACAAGGGCGTTGCACCTTTTGGGGTATGTGTGAATGATGTCATGATGCACAATGAAATAAGACAGGCGGGTGGGTTACGTTGCAGAAAGGAAAGTGGGGGAGGATGTCCGGTGTTTCCTGCAGTAAGTAGCTCTTCTATCAGTCTCCTTGATTTCTCGAGCAGGCGAACTCGATCTGTTGGATTACTTTGATTCCCCGCCGGAGAGAACTACCAGGCCTGCAAAGGCTACCATTGGCCCTTATCCAAGGAAACCAGATACGGACATCCTGGCTCCTGGTTTTGGCAGGGTTGGACCCTGGGCTGCCTTCTCCTGAAGCCCTGGGAGGAGGGGGACCCAAAGCCTACTGAATGGGGTGAAAATATGATTTTGGGTGGCACAGAATTCCTTCCTTCCTCCCTCTCCCTTTTCTTTCCTTATTCTTCCCTCTCTTCCTCTCTTGCCCTTTTCTTCCTCCCCCCCTCCCTTGCTCTTTTCCTCCCTCCCTCCCTTGCTCTTTTCCTCCCTTGCTCTTTTCCTTCCTTCCTTCCCTCATTCCTCCCTTGCTCTTTTCCTTCCTTCCTTCCTTCCTTTCTTCCTTCTCCCTCCCTCCCTGTCTTCTGTCTGAATACAACTAGGCTATTTCTTGGAGGACACAGCTACTCATTGCAACACAACAAGGGTAACCACAGCCCACAAACCAGCTTCCAAACAAGCTCAATAAGCTAGAATCCCTAACACCCAAAGAGGATTGGATCTGGTTTGAATGTGATTGGGATAACACCAGGTGATAGGCAGGAAGTTAGGAAGGGAAATTAAACAATATCCTGGGGGAAAGAGCCTGTTGTTTTCCCTCACATGAGCCCCAGAGGTTGAGAAGGTTGAACCACACAGCTTATCCAGCATGTATTTGGTCTCACTTTTCCAAAACTGCAGCTAGATATATTTGGAAAGGCAACTGACTGGGGAGGGCTTTTTGTTGGTGGTGGTTGCGAAGTCGTGTCCAACCCATTGCGACCCCATGGACTTCCTGTCCTCTGCCATCTTCTGGAGTCCATTTAAGCTCATGGTGACTGCTTCAAGGACTCCATCCAGCCCCCTCCTTCTCTGCCATCCCCTTCTTCTTCTTTTGCCCTCCATCGTTCCCAGCATTCGGCTCTTCTCCAGGGAGTCCTTCCTTCTCATGAGGTGGCCAAAGTCTTTGAGTTCCATCTTCAGGATCTGGCCTTCTAAAGAGCAGTCAGAGTTGATCTCTTCTAGGACTGACTGGTTGGATCACCTTGAAGTCCAAGGGACTCACAGGAGTCTTCTCCTCCAGTACCAGAGTTCAAAGGCTTCCATTCTTTGGTGCTCAGCCTTCCTTATGGTCTAACTTTCACAGCCATACATTGCAATTGGGAAAACTATAACCTTGACTCTACACACTTTGGTTGGGAGGGGGGTGTCTCTGCTTTTTAGGGGAGGGCTGGGCTAAGTTAATTGCTGGGCATCCTGAGCTGAAGGGTTTGTGTTCTCCAATCTGCAGATGATGGCCGCTGGAACATCCCTCACACCACCACCACCAAGCAGCCTAAAACTACCAAGCCACCCCCCAAAAATATTCCAGGTAATTTTTAACCACTATGGAACCTCAAAGGCACCATTAGAAATCAGGAAAACAATGCCTGCTGCCTTGTAAATCCAGAGAACTGATGGTGGAGATGAAGAAATGCAGCTTGATCTGGTACTGAAAGAGAACAGAGCAGGGCCTGGGTGGGATTTTTTCAGAAGAGTCCTCACTTAAAAAGGTTCTCTCCTTTACTATAGCTATTGTCTCTGCTTTCTCCCATTTGGCAGGACAATGCAGAAGATCTCTGAAGATAATCCTGGGGTTTGTGGGAGGGAGGGATATAGATGGATGGATGGATGGATGAAGGATGGATAGATTGGTTGATGGTTGGTTGGTTGGATGGATAGTTGGATGGATGGATGGACTGGTTGATGGCTGGTTGGTTGGATGGATGGACGGATGGATAGATGGATGGTTGGTTAGATAAATGGTTGGATAGATGATTGGATGGATGAAGGATGGATTGATAGTTGGATAGATGGTTGGATGGATGGATGGATGGGTGGATTGATGGTTAGTTGGTTGGATAGATAATTAGATGGATGGATGATGGTTAGATGGATGAATGGATAATAGTTGGATGGCTGGAGGATGGCTGGTTGGATGTTGGATGGGTGGATGGACAGATCGATAGATCAATAAATAAGTAGATAGAAGAAGACAATCTATTAGATAACTATCCTTAGAGGATTTGGGGTTCCCAGGCTGAATATGAGGATTGAAACTTCCTTCTTTGATTATGTGTTTTCCTGACATTCAATTTGGTTTCTATAAAAGCCTTCACCAGCTCTGACCCTCAACATGTAGAGGTGTTGGCTGCAAGCCCTGGTGTTCTCCAATGGGTGAGATCTTGGTGGTGGCTTGGAATTCAAGACATCTCGAGACTAGCAGGTTGGGAATGGCTGGTCTTGCATCGAGGTAGTGACCATTACATCCATCACATCAAACTCAAGATGAATGAAGGGGCAAAACTAAGCCTGGGAAATATTGTAGGAATTATGGGAAACCTAGGTGGACTTCTTCAAGACATTTCTTACTTCTAAGACAAAGGTGCAATCTTAAAACACTAAAGGAAGCCATTTGGACCCATTTCCCACAGAAAAGAAAACACTGGGAGCCTCAAAATGTGGGTGGGCATGGCCAACTCAATGGCACTCCCAACCAGTCACATGACTCACCTGTCCACCCTGCCAAGCCTACCCAGGTTTTGTGGCTCCTGGTGTTTTCTGTGGGAAATGGGTCTCCCTCCCTCTCATCTTTGTTTTTACCTTCTCAAGCCAGGCGAGGAATGATTGCGAGGGGAGGGTGAGGGGAGGGCGAGGGGCAGGGCCAGCCAGTGGTGGGATCACCCAACAGGGAGCCACAGCAGAAGGCCCAAAGAGCTGCATGCGGCTCCAGAGCCACGGGTTGCTGACACCTGTCCTAAGAAGTTCAGTCTGTCTCAGTGGGAAAGAGTGGTGATGCTAGAAACTACAACGCACTCAGTAGCTCATGTGCTACTTTTATAGGGAAAGACCCCATGGATTTCGACTTAAGTGATGCTTTGGATAACCAAAATGACAGACACCCTGGGGGAGGACCACCTAAAGGAAATCCTGGTGGAGGTACGTTGATGATTCTTCTTTTGGTTGGCCGGGATAGATTTCTGCACATCCTCCCTTCTCTCTCTCCCTACTCTGCTGCAGTTGGGGGAGAAGAATAACCTTGAAGATTTGCTCACCTGCTAGGTGTCAACTCATAAAATATTTCTTTGGTCTTTTTAGAGTTACCAAAAGAAAGGAGGGGGGGAAAGAGCAGTGCAGCAGCTTACAAACCGAAAGCGCATTTCATAAATGTTTTCAAAGATAGTAACGAGGTGACCAAAGTTTCTGCCATGCAAATATCTAACTAGAGAACATGATTGATGACTCTTGGCTGTGGATGAATATGAATTATGATACATGGGTGGAGGAAAACCAGGGTCAAGGGTGACAATGAATGATGTGCCTCAGAGTTGGCTACACCCAGGCAGTGCTGGACAGTTTAACTCCCAATAAATACTTTTTAAGTTTTGGAAGTTTGGCTCAAGACTCAGGATTTAATTGGGGGGAACTGCCAGAATCCTGACAGCAGGCTGAGGTGGTGCATTTTTGATAAAGTAGGATGGTAGCAGCTCTTGTAGGTGAAGAAATCGAGAAGAAACCGAGGACAGTGGTGGGAATGTCTACAGAGAAGAGAAGAGAGTCAGAATAGTCAAGATGGTGACACCAACTATCTCTGTTATATGCAGAGCTTCAGTTATGTCATGGCAGCTACCATCTGCACCAACCTCCACCAAAGTTGGTTCCCATCAAGCCAATGAAAGAGGTGGTGGGATGTTCAAGAGATGATGGAACTGATGAGATGTTGTTGAGGGAATCAGATTGAGGATGGACACAATGGCTCTAGAGCTGTGCTTCTCAACCTTGGGCACTTTAAGACTATATATAGACTTCAACTCCCAGAATTCCCCAGCCAGCAAGGCATTTTGGGAGTTGAAGTCCACATGTCTTAAAGGGGCCGAGGTTGAGAAACCCAGCTTTGGAGTGGGGTGGGTAGATTTTTGCAATAGAAGGAAAGTACTTCCTGCCCAGACATTAGAAGCCAAAGGAGTTTGTAGTATTCATCCATTTGCCCCTTTGTGCTTCGCTTTTCCTACTTAGATACAGCCAGTTCTCAGCTTACAACCATCATGGATCCTGGGTAAGGATTAAGCCATGATGGTCATAAAGCAGCTTGCCCATGGGACCGATCCAACTTGACAAATGCAACGGTCATTAAGTCAACCAATTTTTCACTGTTTTCAGTTTTGTCGAAAATTAGAAAGTTTGAAGGCTGGTCCTGGGTAAAAAATGGGACATAAAATGAAGTCATGTGATTGTGGGGTGCTGCAAACGGTTGTAACTATGAGTTAGTTGCTGGGTGTCTAAAATATGGTCATGTGACTGCAGGAGGGTGACAGCCATTGGAATTTCGGCACCTAATCGTAACTATCCCTAGGAGGCCTGCCGTAATTTAGCATCCAGTCATAAGTTTGAGGACCACCCCCTGTGAATCTTTGCAGGAATGGATGAAAAGAGAACAGCTTCTGGCCCTTGGAATGCTAGGATAGATAGATAGATAGATAGATAGATAGATAGATAGATAGATAGATAGATAGATAGATAGATAGATAGACAGACAGACAGACAGACAGACAGATGTAGATGGATGGATGGATGTTGTTTTATTGCTCCAGGTTGAATTCTCATTTTCCTTTGTCGTATGCTAAACCAACCCCTGCTATTTTCCATGATCAGTTAATGAATAAAGAATCCTGTTCCAAGCTCAAAAGGTGGAGATAGAAGAGGTGGAAAGAGGAGGATAGAAGAGGGGTCTCTCCTTGGCTCCCCAGCTGCTCGCTCTCCTCTGTCCCACCTGATTGCCTTTGCTTGCCCTTCTCTCCTAAGTCCAGTGGTTTGTCTAACCAACTCCCTGGGAATGAGAAGGAAGAGCTCTTAGACACCTGTGCTAATTTGGTCTCACAAATCAACCTTCCTCCTCATTTTCTTCCTTTTATTTTGTTTCCCCATTTCTGCGACCCTGCTTCCAGAAAATTGAAAGTTGTAGATTACAGATACAGATCAACAGAGTTGGAAGGGACCTTGTAGGTCATCTAGTCCAATGCCCCCCACCCAAGGAGACTCTAGAACAAGGGACTTCAAGCTTGGCAAGTTTAAGACTTGTGGACTTCAGCTCCCAGAATTCTTGAGCTAACATGACTGGAGGGGGAATTCTGGGAGTTGAAGTCCACAAGACTTAAAGCTCTCAAGTTTGAAGACCCCTGGACTACAGGATCAATGTCACACTTGTCAGATTTACAATGGAGAGGTTTCCTTACTCAATGGGTATTCACTCCCCCCTCCATACACACACACACACACACACACACACACACATACACACTCCTCCGTCCCTAAAAATAAATACATACAACGAACTGGACTGTTCTTTCTTGCATGAGATTGTTCAGGCAGTGGCTTTTCTTCCAACTGTCTGTTGCAAATGCACGGTGTGAGTTCTCTGTCCACTCTAACCTGCTAGAAATCTTTGTGCAGGCTACCAGCCCCTGTTAGGACTGGTGGTCAGGGACGATGGGATCTACATAGGACAAGAAGCAATGGGTGGAAACTCATCAAGGAGAGAAGAAACTTAGAACTTAGGAGGAATTTCCTCACAGTGAGAACAATTAACCAATGGAACAACTTGCCTCCAGAAGTTGTAAATGCTCCAACACTGGAAGTTTTTAAGAAGCGATTGGACAACCACTTGTCTGAAATGGTGTAGGGTATCCTGCCTAAGAAGGGGGTTGGACTAGAAGACCTCAGAGGTCCCTTCCAACTCTGCTGTTCTATTCTGTTCTGTTCTATTTTCTATTCTATCTTCTATTATATTCTATTCTACTCTTAATTCCTCTACTCTTATTCTATTCTATTCTATTCTATTCTATTTTCTCCTCTCTTCGGTCTGCTAGCAGGAGCTTCGGGTTTTGAATTCATCTTAACATGAAAGAAAAAAAAATTCCTTTGCAGATAGAAAAGTAATACAGCAGGAAAAAATTGACCTGGAAACCATCTGTCTGCCCTGATAGTTATTCTTACTTGTCAGGCCATGTGTTTATATGTAAGCACGCTATGAATTGGTATCCCTTCTTATGGTCCGAAGGGATAAATCACCTGTGTGCCCAAGCAAATCAAAGACCTCTGAATGTGGACCTTAAGGTAACCCTTGTTGACACCTAATTTAATGGAAGCGTTTTGCAGGCATGCATTAAAAAAAAAACAATCCATAAACAATATACCACCTTATTTTCCCAAAAATACAACCTACCCCATAAGTAAATCTGAGCTTGATTTTTACATGTGCACCCAATATAAGGAATTTAAGAGTTGAAAGCAAGGCAAAATTCACAGTTGGGAAGACGCCAGGAACACAGATAAGCCACGATGATACAAGATAAATTCATGTTTGCTCCCAACAACTTGCTGTGTGCAGCTTCCTCTTTTATACACTGTGTTCCCAACAGCAGCTAATGAAGGGAATCAGGGCCCTTTCCTCCCCCATAAGCCACACAACCCACGTTGCTCCCTTCTCCGTTCCTCCCTGTGTGCCATAGGATGAAGAGGGGGTAGGCCTAGGTCTTCCTCTGAACTCCCTCTGCCTTGTTCTCCCTCTCCCCTGCTCTGCCCAGCCGGACTTTGCCCTTCCCCAGATTCCTCCACAGCCAATGGAGCCACACTCCCACTCCCTGTCAGCTGTTCGTCTTCCCCCTCCGAATCAGATTCCAACAGGGGCATGACAGAGGGAAACATCTTCAATTATATGCGATGCATTGTGTCCAATCCTTAAGAGTGAAAATAGAACAGGAAACATTCTGGGGTTAAAACATTTCACTTTTGAAACAAATCTATTCTTTTGCGCTTCTGGATTGAGAGTAGATAGCAACTAACATCGCATCCATCACTTTTATAACTTTACTTCCAGCCAATAACTCCTTTACTAACCCCCTACGCATCAATATCTTAAGAATCATTTTTCTTTTCTTCTTGAATGCAGTCCTTCTACTCACGGTAAATTTGGTGAAAGAGCGGTTAAAAAAGAAAAATGACAAATGTGGGATTTTAAATAAAGTGGATTTTACTTGGACTCCTCAGGGATTTCAGATGATGACCTGATTGGAATCGTGGATGAAGGAGGGTATCAACCTGATAAGAAAAAAGGTGAGTTTCTCCTTGCTTGGTTGGTTGTAGTTGAAACATCAGGACTGTTGTGGAGTTGCTTTTGGCAATATCTTGGAAGCTGTAAGTTTAGCTATAGGAGTACTCCTCCAATTGGAACAAGAATTGGGGCCAGAATTTCTGGTTGCCAAGCCCCTAAATTTTCGATCAGAATAATCGAGTTGGAAGGGACTTTGGGAAATAGGCCCTGCCTATGTGGATGCTGCAAAACCTTCTTTAAAAGATTTCCAAGCCCAGAAGATTCAGAGTTGTCCTGCTTTGGGGATGTAGCTTGGATTCTGTGCTGGGAAGAATGCAGAGAACAGCAACCAATTTCATTATATGCATGTTGTGCATTGACAATAAACGCTTGATTGATTGATTGATAAAAAAAAACCAGGATGATTAGGGGACTGGAGGCTGAAACATATGATAAATGGTTGCAAGAACTGGGCCTAGCTAGTCCGAGTGAAGAGAAGGACCAGGGGAGACATGAGGGCAGCCTTCCAATATTTGAGGGGCTGCCACAGAGAGGAGGAGGGGGTCAAGCTATTGTCCAAGGCACCTGAAGGCCAGACAAGGAATAATGGATGGAAACTGAACAAGGAGAGACTCAACCTGGAAATAAGGAGAAACTTTCTGACAGTGAGAACCATCCACCCATGGAACAGAAGTTGCCCTCAGAAGTTGTGGGAGCTTCATCCCTGGAGAGTTTGAAGAAGAGACTGGACTGCCATTGGTCAGAAATGGTGTAGGGTGTTCTGCTTGGGCAGGGGGTTGGACTAGATGGCCTACAAGGTCCCTTCCAACTCGGTTCCTTTGCCATTGAATGGGAAAGGAGCAAAATGTAAGGCACACAGGTGTAAACAAGGCACTGGCGTTTCTCTTTAGATGCACCAGACCGTAGGCATTCCTTCACTGGCGCTGAGCACACCACAAAGGGCTCATTCTTTCAAGCCGCGTTTGAGTGTTTTCCTTCTCCAATTAGAGAATAGTGTGTGTGTGTGTGTGTGTGTGTGTGTGTAGGGGGAAAGGGAAATTACTGCTTATGCTGCAGCGGGCAGAAAATGTGCAGACAAAGACGTTTGTTTCGCTGCAGACCGCACCCACTTTCTCCAATGCGCACGAGGCTAAATTTATAATCAATCTCATTTATTGCTCCTGACGCAGCAGCGGCTTAATTAATACGAGGACCAGCAATTTGCAGCAGCAGTTCGGGTTGGGCACTCCCAACTTCCTTGGTCGACATATTAGGAGATAATTAAAATGGCCCCGGGATTGATTAATTGATTATTTATCTATTTGTTTAGCGCAGCACCCCCTGGGCGGCTTGAAATTGGCTTTGGAGAGAACCAGGGGAGGGGAGGAAAAGTGGTTGGGGAGGAGCAGCTTCAACTCCCAAGGTGTAAATCAATTGTACGTCAGGGGAGAATGGTTTGGATGGAGGGGGAAAGTAGGGCAGGCGTGGTCGTCGCGGCTGGAAATCCGCAGGGTTTTGTTTGTTTCTCCATTCTCCTTTTCGCTTAACGAACTGTCCCCTGCTCCCCAAAAACCCAAGATTGTAACCATCATGCTTGACTCATTGAATGACCGTCCTGCTTAGCAATGTGATTTCTGGTCCTGATTGCAAGTCAAGGGACGTACCCATACCTCTACTATAAACTTGGAGAAGATCCGTAACTTGTTTCAGACTTTTAGGGCGGCCCTTCATAAATGTTGCACACTCTTCGTTAGTTATGGGTGACTAATTGCCTTGTCATTTATTCTTCTGTCTAGGAGACAGTGACAATGATTACAATAATGGTAAGTGTGGGCGCTCGCAACATCTCAGCTTCTTTTCAAAACCATGGGTTTCCCTTGAGCCCTGGCCTTTTGAGATGCCCTTTTAAAACTCCTTTCTCAGTCTTTCCTGGGCACCAAGCTGCAGAGAAGGGCTAGGTGGCTTTTAGCAGAATCTGACCCAACCTGTTATGAGAATGTGGGGATTCACCTCGAAGCTCGGGAACCATTGTTTTTACACCCTTGTTTTTTAAATCTATATATATAAAAGCGAAATGCCACTCATGCATCATCACAAAATCTCCAGAACTGTAAAGTTTACAAACTTGAAATTTGGCACGTAGGTTCCTCTTGGCTTCTCGGGGCTCACTAAGAAAGGATTTTTCAAAATGACCACCAGAACATTTAGAGTATTTCCTATATTATTATTATTAACATGCTTTGATTCTCAGATTCTACCCAAGTGTCTTTCGAAGATGTTTTGCTTATTATCCAATAAGTTTCTTCAGTTCTTGATTAGAGAGTGGGGCATGGAAAATATTCCATTATTTACTACCCCACTATCCTGTCAGAGCTGAAGAAGCTCCTTGGATGAGAAGCGAAATGTCTTCAAAAGAAAAAAAAAAAACCCCAGGAAGGAAGGAAGTCCAGTTGCCTCCTGAAGAAAAAGCACCTTTGGGACAACCTGGATGATGGGGAATCTCTACAGACTTTTAGCTCTGCAATTTGGGATGGACACCCTTGGAATGGGAGTGTGGAGTAGGAATGAATTTCCAGAGGAAAAAATGGCAGACTACAGGAACCATTAGCACCACTCAGGTGACTCTGAGATAAGACCTGGTTCAACCATTTTTGTTCTCTGTCCACCTGGTGTAGACTAGATCATAGGGTTCCATCAAGTGTAATCCCAAAGGTGCTTTTCCAAGAGGCAACTGGACTTTCTGGTTTTTCTTTGAAGATGTTTCACTTCTCATCCAAGAAGCTTCTTCAGCTCTGACTGGATGGCGGGGAATGGAAGGATTGATACTCCTTGCGGATAACTGGTCATTTGTGTTCTTTTAGCTAAACATTGTGGCCACGTGGAGGTTTATTTGTGTCCTCAGAGTCTCCTGAGTAGTGCGCATGGTTGTAGAGCCTTGGAACTGCTGAAAGGACTGTGTTGTAGATTGTAGATAGGTGATGTCATATTCCTCCCCCTCAGCCTTTGAGAAAAGGCTGTTTGATTTAGACCTAGATGGCCTATTTGACAGATAAACCTCCAAGTGGCCTCAACGACCCTCTAAAAGGACACAAATGACCAGCTGTCTGCAAGAGATATCAATCCTTCCATTCCTCACCCATCCAGTCAGAGCTGAAGAAGCTTCATGGATGAGAAGTGAAATGTCTTCAAAAGAAAAAAATGAGAAAGTCCATTTGCCTCCTGAAAAAGCAGCACCTCAGGAACAACCCTGACCTGGAGGATGGAGAATCTCTGCAGACGTTCAGGTTGGGGAAGGTTGCAGAAGTCAGTCTATTCACCTAATGGTCAGTGTAGAATCCATAGCAATGACCTGGTGGAACAAAGGTGTGGCAGGAACAGAGAAAAGAAATTAGTGGGGACTTTTTATAAACATCTAGGATGTAGGTCACCATCAGTAAATGGTCTTTTCCCCTCCACTTCTACAGGTGCCCTGGTGGAAACCGGGACAATTGCTGGTATTGTCAGTGGCCTCGCCATGGCCTTGATCGGGGCTGTCAGCAGCTACATCTCCTACCAGCAAAAGAAATTCTGCTTTAGCATACAACGTAAGTGTCTCCAACTCCCACCCCACCCCTCTTGCAGGAGATCTGAGCCCACCAGGACCCTCCAGGAAAGCAGACAGAGATAGGCTTCAGTGAAGGAGAAGATTTCGTAGCTCAGGGTCAAAATGATGGGTCCTTGGAGCTGGGTGGTTTTCTTGCAGATGTTTCATTACCAAACTAGGTAACATAATTAGGGCTGGAAGGGAGTGAGGTTGGAGGAAGAGGAGGGGGGGGGAGGAGGACGCTAGGGTCCTTGNGAAGGGAGTGAGGTTGGAGGAAGAGGAGGGGGGGGGGAGGAGGACGCTAGGGTCCTTGGTACTCTCTGAGCTTAGTTGTTTTCTTGCAGACGTTTGATTACCAGACTAGGTAACATCCTCAGTTCTGGATAGGCTTCCCAACCTATTTTCAGTTTGAAGGTTATTGAATTCCTGAAGGGCCCACAGTAGGTCCTCCTTCTGTTGCCTTTTCGGTTGGCAAAGCTAGAAAAGGGCGTGATGAGGACCAGGTGTGGGATAAGACTTGTTTGGCCTGGTTCATTTCATCCATTTATTAATCCAGTCAAAGCTGGAAAAGATTCATTCTTCAGAATTGGTTCTTTCACCCTTGCTGAAATTTACCCGGGTATGAAAGTGAGAGAAGGGACACGATGGCTCAATGACTAAGACTCTGATCTTGTCGATCAGAAAAGTCGGCAATTCGGCGGTTTGAATCCCTCGTGCAGCGGAACGGAGTGAGCTCCCGTTCCTTGTCCCAGCTTCTGCCAACCTAGCAGTTCGAAAGCTTGTAAAAAATGCAAGTAGAAAAATAGGTAGCACTTTGGTGAGAAGGGAACAGCGTTCCGTGCACCTTCAAAGGCCACATGCCAGCCACATGACCATGGAGACAACTTCAGACAGCGCTGGCTCTTCAGCTTTGTAATGGAGATGAGCACCGTTCCCTAGAGCCGGAAATGACTAGCATGTATGTGCGAGGGGAACCTTTCCCTTTAAAAGTGAGAAAAGCACTATTTCGTGGAGGAGCCAACCTTCGGATGGTTGCAGGAAGAGAAACGATTCCCATTTCCTGCTGTTTTCCATTTTCTTTTTAGCAAAGTATCACAAAGAGGAGTGAGCTGGAGTTGGTTGAACGAGCAGAATAAGTCCAGAGAAATGTGATGGATTTATTTATCCAATCATTTATCTAACCCCTGCGGTGTTGTTTTGGTGCTCTGTTGGTTATCAGCTGCCATGTTGGGGGGAGAAAACGAGTGTTGCTATTGCTTGCAAAATGGAAAGATTTGTTTTTTTTTAATGGACCCAAAGTCACAGAATCGGAAGGGGGATTATATATTTATATATGTATATATATATATGTTTTTTTAAGTTTTCGTGGGTACTTACATGAATGCAGTTCATCTTCGGGTATTATTAGGAAGCTGAACAGCACACATGTAAGTACCCACGAAAACTTAAAAAAACATACATATATATATATATGTATGTATGTATGTAATAGTATATATTTATTTATTTTATATATGAATGCAGTTCATCTTCCTTCGGGTATTATCCACGTCATTGTAGTGCCTTTTAAAGTTGTAGGCAACGGTTTCAGAGAATCTTCATCTGCCATCATCAGGCTTCTGTAATGGGAGTTTGTATGTGGGTCAGGCTAATGATAGCAGATGAGATTCTGCTTGAAAACGTTGCTACAACTTTAAAACACTACAATGACGTGGGATAATACCCGAAGGAGCTGAACAAACAACACACACACACACATCACACACACACACCACAGCAACATTATATATATATTACACTTATCATCAATTAACGAGGGAAAAGGCGAATTCAAACATAGGAAAGTTTTTTATACAGATGCATGTGTTATCTCTGTGCATGTTAGAAATGCAGAAAGGAACATTCTTAGTGTCTAGAAAAGCGTTTTGATAAAGGCAGCGAACGCAGATGCCCGCACCAAAAAGGCAACAGGAAATTAAAGTTAATTATAACGGAGGATTAATTTCAGCCATCACATGAAGGCATTGTGGGATAATGTCAACATTGGATGCATGGCAGTGCGTGCAGCAGCTCCTTGAGGCGACTTTTTTTTTTTTTTTAATGGAAAATGGGCATGAAACAAGCCTTCGCGCTGGAATTCACACGTGGCATTTCGGATGCCTCGTTTTGGCCGCTTTTTTTGAATTTGGCAGAAAGCAAATATGGATGAAGAATTTAATCACCCTCCAGATTTCAGCTTCACAGCTTCTCCCAAGGGTTGATCTAAACTCTGATCTTAACTCATTGATCTGTTTGAAATGGGGAGGGGGGAAAGCAGGAATGCAAGATTTTAAAAGGAAGAAAGAGGAGGGAAGTTGGTGCTAGGATAGTTGTTTAGGTGAAAGAGACAGAGTGCAGAGGAAAGATGATGAGGGGACTGGAGGCTAAAACATATGAAGGAATAGTTGCAGAAAACTGGGCATGGGCTAGGCTAGTCTGTCTGTCTGCTACCTGCCTACCTACCATCTCTGTCTGTCTGCTGTTCTGTCCATCCATCCATCATCCATCCATCCATCCATCCATCCATCCATCTATCTAGTCTATTCTATCTATCATCTACGCTACCTACCGTGTTTCTCTCCAACAATATGGCCTCCACCAACAGGGGAAGCCCCACCATGTTTTATTAGCCACCCAGCGCAGCTGAACAGGTGGGCCCTTCTTTCCGGCAGCAGAGGCTCTACCAAAGCAGCGAGCGCTCCTGCCGGACTCCCTGTTCATCCACCAGCGGCCGCGCCACGAGCCCGCGCCAGAGCCGTGCGCGGCTGGCAGAAGCTGGGAAGCGGCCGTGGGTGCGTGCATGCCGCCTCCTGCCCCTCGGTTCCCAAATCTCGCCCGGGTAAAGCAGCGATTTCGCTTGGCTCTGCAAAGCTGCCAGCCTTCCTCACCGTCTCAGCAAGCAGGAGGAACCGACTGCAGCCTTCTCCTCAGCCGCAGCGCAGACGTTGACCTTGCGGCCGGAGACGAGGGAAAGAGGAGAGATCCTCTCGCGGCGAGCAGCCTTCCCTCGGAAGGCGGCGATGGGTAGCGGCCTGAAAGCCAAGTGTCTCGCTCAGGGCTCGGTTGCAGGAGGAGGCCTTGACTGGCTGCCACGTGGCTGCTCCAACGCCGAGGCGTTGCTCTACGACGCCGCAGCAGCAAGGGAGAAGAGAAAGCAATTGGTGGGAAGGTCTCCCATAACATCAAGCTGTCACTGCCCTGCCTACCAAGGATGAAGAGGGGGAGAGAATTAAGTCACCCCCGAAAAGAGCGGCCTAGCTTTTATTTCAGGGGGTCAAAAAACAAATAAGGCCCGGCCTTTATTATGTGAGAAACACAGGTATGCTACCTATCTCTCTAACAAGCCTACCGATCATGTCCTGTCTGTCTGTCTGTCTGTCTGTCTGTCTTGTCTATCCTTAAATAAGGGGCAATACCTAAAGTTACTGTGGTGCAGTTTTGGTTATTACACTTAAAAAAGATGTTGAGACTCTAGAAAGAGTGCAGAGAAGAGCAACCAGGATAATGAGGGGACTGGAGGCAAAAACATACGATGAATAAGTTGCAGGAACTGCGGCCTGCTAGTCAGGGAAGAGAAGGACCAGGGGAGACAGGAGAGCATCATTCCAAATGTTGGAAGGGCTGCCACAGGAGGAGGAGGAAGGGGTCAGGTTGTTTTCCAAAGGCCCCTGAAGGCCAGACAAGGAACAATGGATGGAAACTGAAAAGGAGAGATTCAACCTGGAAATAAGGAGATATTTTCTGACAGTGAGAACAATCAACCAATGGAACAAATTGTCTTGAAAGTTACTGTAGCTTCATCACTGGGAGCTTTCAAGAAGAAGACTGGACTGCCATCTTGTCAGAAATGGGGTAGGGTCTCCTGTTTGGGGTGTGGGGTTAGACTAAAGAGACCTGGAGGCCAGCAGACTGGAGGCTCAAACCTACGATGAAGGTTGCAGGAACTGGCCTGGCTAGTCTAGGGAAGAGAAGGACCAGGGGAGACAGGAGAGCATCTTCCAATATTTGAGGGCTGCCACAGAGAGAAGGAAGGAGTCAAGCTATTTTCTAAAGCACCTGGAGGCCAGAGAAGGAAGAATGGATGGACTAGAAGACCTCCAAGGTCGCTGCCAACTGTGTTCTAACATGCTGTAGGGGTTGGACTAGATGGCCTACAAGGTTCCTTTCAACTCTGATTAACTGTTATCTGAGGTTGGGACAAGGCTGTCGACTCCTGTAGGCCATGTTGGGCATCATGATTCACCCACATCTGGAAGGTGCCATGAATCTCTCACCTGTTTCGGAGTTCATGTTGGAGATTTAAAAATACAAATAACGTTAGAGAAGGAGAAGCGGAGCACAAAAAATGCTCTTTAAAATCCAAACCTCTTTATCTAGTTTGCATTTGAGTCAACAGTATCACATTTCTCTCTCCCCATGAGATACTGCAAGGCCTGTCATGAGGACACAAATAAAGAGATTTTGTGATCTTATAAATCAGGGGGGTTTTCAGAATTATTTTGGTGCTGTCTTGGCCTTGTCTCCCAGGAACAGCATTTATTAGGAGCATCCTCCATTTTTTCTGCATTGAAGCTTCAGTCGTCTCGCAACCTCTGTGCCACTTTTAATGTTGGGTGTCAAATCTCTCCTGCTCTCTGCTATTTTTAGAGGGCCTGAATGCCGAGTATGTGAAAGGAGAAAACATGGAAGCAGTGGTGACCGAAGAGCCACAAGGTGAGTGGGTGTGTTGTGTCCTTAAGGGCACAGTGTGTCACAACGCTCTGCGTCCCAGCTTTGTGGTGATAGCTCAGGAGGGGGCATGGTTTTTGAAAGGCTGCAGAACCGTAACATGTGTAGACCATGAATTGGTAGTAGTGTTCCAGTATTTGAAGGGTGGCCACAAAGGGTTGGAGTAGAGGCCTCGATAGTTACTGTCCAGTTCTATTTCTGACTGATTGATAACATGGTGTCGCATTCCAAAAACCTCCACTCCAACAAATAACTCCAAGACAGACATCTTCTTCAAAAAGTTCTGTTTTATTTGGATAGTAAACTGGCACATCTGAGGAATCCCATCTGAAAGTTCAGGTTCCCTTGCAATAAGTAAAAAATTACAAATCCACCGCTTGCCTCTCATCGTTGCATCACATGACCCAATCACATCCATTCCCAACTTGAGACTTCATTGCACACCAGTGCCAGAAATAACATGACCTTGACTTAGAAAAAGAATGCTATTATGTCTAACACATACACTCAAGAAAGTCCCCCGCCCATTTTCTCAGGCTTAAGAAGGTGGCAGTTGAGTGTCTGGTGTCAATATGGCTTCCAAAGCTGACACATAGCCTTTCTACAGTTGCTTGTGATGACCAAAGGGAATGACACAAAGGCAAAGTCAATAAGCATAAGAGTCCCTTTATTATCTACAACTTTGCCCCCAATGTCCAGGTTACCTTTGGGCTGGAGAAAAACTTTCCCAGAACAGCCTTGACTGTAGAAAATTCAGTCCAAAACAAGGTAACACAAACTGTAACTAAATCCAAACAAATCAAACTGAAGTAATTAGCTTGACAGGGCAGCAGAAAAAAAAAAATTCAGACTTAAAGCACAACAAAACTCACATAGTTGGGAAGATGCAGGAACACAGATAAGCCACAACATACAAGATAAATTCTACATTGCTTCCCAAAGCTTGCTGCATGCAGCTTGCCTTTTTTTTAATACACTGTGTTCAGCTGCAGCTAATGAAGGAATCAGGGCCCTTTCATCACCGTCAGCCATGCAACCCACGTTGCTCTCTTCTCTTTGCTTCCTCCCTGCATGCCATAGATGAAGAGGGATGGGCCTGAGTCTTCCTCTGGCAACTTTCCTCTCCCTTTCCCTTGCTCTACCTCTCTCCTGCTCTGCCCAGCCAGACTTTGCCCTTCCCCAGTTTCCTCCACAGCCAATGGAGCCTCACTCCCACTTCCTCTCAGATGTTGGCCTTCTTCCTCCGAGTCAGATTCCGAAAGGGGCATGACAGTTGCAGGCCAGTTTGTATGTTTCTTATTTTCCTACAAGACCAAGCTAAAATTTTCTCTCTCTTTTTTTCTTCCCTAGTGAAATACTCTGTCCTAGAACCACAGACAGCAGAAGCTCCGCCGCCTCAAGAAAACGCAAAAGTGTGAAATCTCAGCCCTCCGGCTTAAAAAAGAAAAAGAAAGAGAACCAATTGTTGGCAAATAAAACAAACAACAAAACACATTGCACACACACACACACACACACACACACATACCAGTGCACACACGCACACATACATCCATGTACACACTCCTCTCACACGATTTGTAATTTAGCTTTTAACAAAAAACGTTTAATTTGGGATTCCAAAGCTGTTTAAATGTGCATTCCCCCGACTAGGGCAGGCTTCTTCTTATTGTGGTAGGCTTGTAGACTGGTTGAAAAAAAAAAAAANTTCTTCTTATTGTGGTAGGCTTGTAGACTGGTTGAAAAAAAAAAAAAAGAAGAAATGATGATGATGATAATGTTTTTTCGGGATTGATTTTGGTTTTCATTTTTTTTAATATATCGTTTTTGTGAAAAGAGTCGTAGGTTTGCATCGCCATGGGTCATGTCCGAGCTTTGGGCAGGTTGAATATGAAATGCAAAGGTTCTTCCAAGGGGTTGTTTCCATCGTAGACGTTAGAGATGTTCATGTACGTCATTTTGATGGGTTGGGTTTGGGGAGAGAAAGAGACGGTGGAGAAGAGCAGGAGTAAGAGACCAGTTGAAGTTGCTTGTAGGTGACCAACCCAAAATAGAAAGATTCAGCCAAGTTTTCAGCTATTGGTTACAGGTAGAGTTTCCATCGAGGTCCTGGTTGAGCTCCTTGAGGAGATGGGCTTCAAAAGAGAACGAGACCGATGGCGACAGTCTTTAATCGGTGGGGCGTGAGAAGAGACAGTGGCCCCAAAGAACTGGGCTTCATTTCAGCTAGGAACAATCTTCAGTTGTTGGTTTGCTTTTGAGTAGGACCTGTGTGAAGATACGGCAAGAAGCAACTGAGCCTCACTTCTTAGGCTGCTGTGGTGACTGTTGAAAATGGCTTTTCCCTCCATCTGGTCTGTTTGGACAGAATTCGCGGGCTTCTGGCTTCATGGTGGTTTTTCTCCCAGGTTTGCAGAGGGGTCTCCAAAGCTTGAATTTGAAGAGAACATCTCAAGGGGGGATGTACCAAATTGATTCAACTGCAGACCAACCTTGCTGTCTAGTTCAATCTGAAGAGGTGAGACATCCAGGTCAGCACAGACTGAATGGGCTAAAATCTAGAAAAGGGAGAAGGTTTTGGTTCGGGAAAGGCCAGCGATGGTTATTTGGAAATGTTACACCTTCAGCTTTTCAAGGCCTGCTGGTTCACACGTTCTCTAGCAAGCAACATTTCTATGCTGGTATTTTAGCGGGGCTGGTCATCATATCCCACAGATGCGTACTTTGGGCCTTGGGGTTCCCCAAGGTCTCAGTTTTTGAGTTCAGCTGGATTATGGGCCACTGTGTTTATTTGATTGTGTCCAACTTTTGAAGGTCCATTTCAAGGAGAGGAGAAGATGCTGGTCATTTGAGCTCTTTGCCTGGAGGGAGCCCAATGTTTAGAATGGAAGTCTCCAAACTTGGCAACTTTAAGATTTGTGGACTTCAACTTGCAGAATTCTCCAGACAGCGTAGATGACTGGAGAATTCTGGGAGTTGAAGTCTACAAGTCTTAAAGTTGCCAAGTTTGGGGACCCCTGGTTTAGAATCTCCTTCCGTTTGTGGTTTTTGGCTCATCAGAAATCCTCTGGGTCCTTCTCTTAGGAAAGCCCTGAGAAGAAGACCACATGGAGCTGAGCCAAGATGGGTTCTCCTGAGTAGGACTTGTCCTATTGGCCATCACCTGTACCCAACAAGTAGTACAAGGTTTCTTTGTCATCTCTGGGGAGGTGAAACTTATCCCTGAGGGTAGGATGAGACAGCCGTTGCCACCAGTCCTCCATCTTGTTTGTATCAAACCAGCTTAGCTGCTCTTCCTGCTGTGCCTATACAGTCACTAGTTGGGCTTAAATTTCCTTGCCTTAACTAGAAACCACGAGGGGAGTCTTAGGAACAGTAGTAAGATGCCTGCTACTGTTCAGGTTCTCCTTTCAGTTGGCTCATAAAGGGGAAGACTACTCGTTGCTCTACACCAGGGATGTCTAACCTTGGCCGCTTCAAAGACTTGTGGACTTCAACTCCCAGAATTCCCCAGCTAGCGTGTCTTGGTTGGATACCTGCTCTACACAGTGGTGCAAATGAGGATTCCTGGAAAAGGGGCACATGGCTGTCTGTTGTCACTCTTTCCCAGATCAAACCTCAGTCCCTGGTTTGTCTTAAATTTAGCTGGATCCCAGTTGTTATTTTTTATATTCTACGGGGGTGCCAGAGGTCGTGAAGCCAGGGGACTTTTCTGGCCTTATTTTGGGAGAATTTTGATCAACTACTATCGGTGTTCGCCCAGAGAGACAGTCACAGCCCTACCCCTGCGGAGCTGAGCAAGAAATGGGCTTGAATGTTAGCCCATGCTGGTCATTCTCAACCTAAGTCCTGTTAGCCGTGCATTTTACCCATTGTAGCAAGGTGTACATTTTCACATGCAAGATGAGGATGTTTTGTTTTTTTTAAAAAAATATCTCTTTAGTGCATGTATCGGTCCATGATATGTATTACACGGTGTTGGGGGAAGGGGAAAAATTGTGGGCAAAATACCTAATTTCAGATTTCATTTACCAACTAATCCTAGATGATGTTTGTAGGGGGGACTTTTCTGGTAGGGATTCGGTGTGGGGATCATCGGAGGCCAAGGTGGTCTACACAGTGTGGTCAAAAAAAGCCCAGGTGATATGGTACTTAAAAGAATGGACATAACTTGAAATGGGCTATTGTGGCTGCCAGATTTACACTTTTTGACCACATTTTGTGGACCTGCCGCAAAGACTTCGTTGACTGAGGAATGTTGAACCTTCTGTAGATGTTTCTGTGTGTGGAGGAAATTTCTGGATGGACCTCTCAATGTCAGGAGCACTACCAGCTGTATCTATAGGGGCCGTGATGGCAAACCTATGGCACACACAATCACCAACTGCTTTTCTGGTTTCTGGCATGCACATGTGTGCTGGCCAGCTGGTCTTCAGGGCGTGGAGCACCGGAAAATGGCCTGAAAAACATCCATTTTGGGGCTGTTTTCAGGCTGTTTTGGGGGCCAAAAACAGCCCCCCAAAAGACCTGAAATGGCCCGGAAAATACCCCTGAAATGGCCCCAAAACAGCATGAAAGCCCAAAAATGTCCTGGAAAACAGCCTGAAAATGCCCCCCAAAACAGCCTGAGAACAGCCTGAAAATGGTCCAAAAATGGCCTGAAAACATCCTGAAAAGAATCCTGCAAAATGGCCTGAAAGTGGCCCAGAAAGCACTCCAAAAACTGCCTGAAAATGCCCCCCAAATGGCCTGAAAAACTGCCAAAACCAGCCCCAAAACAGGGTTTCGGGTGCTCTGGCTCACGCACATTAATACGCATGCGTGCACATTCCAGTTTGGGCACTCAGTGCTGAAAAGGTTCTCCATCACTGCTAGAGGGTTTTAAGGAAATTTTACCCGGAAAATTCCATCTTTCATCCATGATGGAGGTAACTCCTGTGGATTTCAGCGGAGCGTCAATATGAGGTGGTTATGCTAGTCCAGATGTTGGTGCGAATTCCTTCTGCTTTGGTTGAGCTTCATAATTTGCTGTCCCCAAGCATGATAAGGCCTTCCAATGAAATGTGTATATTTTGGGATTTACTAAATTCTCTTATCCCAGTCTCAGACTTAAAATTGGCACTTGGAAGGCCAACCTGGGGGAATCATGGAGGACTTCAGCTTATTTAAGGAAGCCGCTGAGATGACTTCTCTTTGGTGGGATTCTCCTGTGGAGGGATTCTCCCATCAAGGACTTGTAGTTCAACCAAGAGCTACTTAGAAAAATAATGTTGAAGGTTTCCCATTTTTTGAGGTGGCCTTCAAGTATTGGAGAAGAAGGCCTGGTTTTGGCGTTTCTGTTTTGAATTAAATTTTGTAGAGCAGAGAAATCCAAGTTGACCTCAACCACACAGAGGAATCTACATCACAGCCTCTTTCCAACTACCGTCTCTTTTTAAAGAAAGATAAGTCAAATACATCAAACATTAGACTAGGGTTATTGTGATGCATCTTTAGATAAAATAGTGGGGAAATGGTGGCTGTACTTGGACTAGAAATCATTTTTTTCTCACCTAGATGGAAATTTCTTTTCTCTCCTTTCCTTTTCTTTTGGCCAATTACGGAGAAACGTTTACTGTAGGTGTAAAATTGTCTGTTTCGTTGTCTTTCTATTACTGTCCTGCCACTGATCTACATCTTGAAATACTGTGTCTCGGAACAGGTTTTGTTACCCAGATCGATGTTTAAAAAATGTGATGTATTGCAGATTCTATGAACAAAATAATAATAATAAAATTGTCCCGAGTGTTATGTTAAGAGGAAAAGGAAAAAAAAAAAAAGCTACCAGGTTTTCAAGATGTGGCAGTAGATGAATCTGTGAGGTACTTCCTTTCCCCAAAGTCTTTTTGTATGAATTTGGTAAATGGTTATGCCTTAATGTAAATTTTAGATAGTCCAGCGGAAGGGAGGTATTTGTAGAATACAACTGAACGTCAGGTACCAAGAGCAACAATGACTGTTATTGCCTCCCCAGACCATGACCAACAGCGTAGTCTTCCCCAGAAGCCAAGACTTAAGTTCTTGCATCCCGGTTTAGTTCTTTCCCTGAACAACAATGGCCCAGGTATGTTCTTCATGGGGTTCCTGTCTCCAGGCCACCAAGGCATAGGATGAAGGCTGGCTGGGCAAGACCCTACCAAGTTGCCTTTGAGACCTTCAGAAATCCTACTATGGAGCAGGAGAGGTCTACCAACTGGATCTAGGCCAACTCAACACGGGACAGTTCAATGCTGTATTAATCGTTTCATTTGATTGCTATTTATCACGGGTGACCCTGTTTTCATTGAAATTATTGTAACTCTTGCCCCAAGTGTGTTTTTTTTCTGCCCAAAGGCAACTGGACTTTGGTTTTTTTTTTCAATTTCCTTGAAGATGTCCATGGAGATTTCCAGTCCTCCAAGTCACAGTTGACCCAAAGGTTATTATTTTTTTCAAGAGGCAACTGGACTTTCTGGTTGTTTTTTGAAGATATATTGCTTCTCAACTAAGACCCTTCAGAGCTGGAGAAGCTCCTTGGATGAGAAGTAAAACATCTTCCAGGAAAACAACAAAACAAAAACTAAAGACCAGTTGGCTTTTGAGAAAAAAAAAAACACCTTTGGGACAATTATGACTTGGATGATTGAGAATCTCCATAGACAATCTTAACTCTTGTATTTCTGGATTGACTTTATTTTATTATTCTTGGTCATGGTTCCGTTGAAATTAATTGCTTTTTTGTTGGTTGAATTGTCCCGTTGGGGAGTTGGCCATGATGAGTTGGCTGTGGCAAGTTGTACCAACTTCTGTTGCCCCTTAAAAACACCCAAGGCTAGACGAGAGAAAAAAACCCCGCGTTGAAGATTACACACTTGAGCCTGAGATTTTGTGCAACAGAGGCGACTGTTGTGTTGACTTGCCGGGGGCCGTTCTTGGAAAGTCGAGAGATTCCAGGGCTCGACATTGAAGGGTCTTTTACATGCAAAGTATGTGCTCCTTCACAGAACTTCAAATCTCCTTTCCCGCTGGGGAATTCTGTCCGTTGTCTGTATATTCAACCAACAGTATGTTTGGCTTTTTTCCTGGCTAACTTCTCGGTAGCAGTGCCAGCTGTGTTGTACCACACCTCTGGGAAAGCGGGGGTGTGCACACGTGTCCGTTTTTCTACTCTGCTTTTTTTATATTGGTAAATTAAAACTATCTGTGAGCTGAAAGGCCACATCACGTCAGTGTAGCCAGATGTTCAGAGCAGGACGAATAACAGGCATTTGAAGTCTTCCATCAGGCCAAAGATGTATATATATATATATATATGTAGAGACCACATATTGTGCCCTGAATTTATATGCAACACGTGTTCTTGGAAGTTAAAACGAGACATCTAATTAGGAGAAGAGAAAGGTTTCCTGTTAGGAAAAAACTTAGGAGGAATTCTAGCCACTTCTACTTTTGAAAGAACTGGCTTAGATTTTACCTTTCTCTCCTTCTCGTTTGCAATTTCTTTCTTTTTTTGGTGAATACGGACCGGTGTCAGTTGCCATTTTCTCGTACAACCGGCAGCAAAATGATTTCGCTCGTTGTCCAATTGTCTGCTGCGGTAGGAAGTAGCGTCCTCCAAAGGGTAGAACCGAAGAGCAGAAAAGGTAGAGAACAAAAGGAGGAGGGACAAAAAACGGGATGAGAAAAAGGAAGAGATGAAATCGGAGACGACCGATTCAAAGAGGAGATGGCATATCCAAAGAAGCGAAAGCTTTCATTTTTAAGCAATACATACATACCGTTGGCTTATACAGAAAGGATCTCTGCCCCAGTTGAAAATTGCGGGTTAGGTTGTCTAAAAAAAAATAAAAATTAAAAAGTTAAGAAAAAAAGGCAAACTCATTTTGCTAAAGTGCATATAAGAATTATTATGGGGGATGGCTATCCAAACTTGAATGCTGAAGTACAAACTGGAAAAAAAATAAAATAAATGGAAAAAATGACTTGTAAACAAAACAGTGTGCTTGTGTCTCCTCTGTAGGTGGCATCTCCTCCTCCTCTCCTCCTCCTCCTCCTCCTCCTCCTCCTTCTTCTTCCTTCTCCTCCTCTACTACTACTACTATTCTACTACTTTTCTTCTACTACTACTGTTCTACTTCTAGTGTTATATTACTACTTTTCTTCTACTATTCTACTACCGTTCGACTACTATTCTACGACTGCTACTATTCTTTCTATTCTAGGATGACTTTTTTTCGACTATTCTACTACTTTTCTACTACTACTATTCTCCTCCTCCTCCTCCTTTCATATCCATTGGACATTGGCGATCATGTTGGCGATCCTATTTTGATCAACAGCCACACAAAAAAGGGCTGCCGAGCCCCTTAGATTTTGAAGCCACAATGTTCTTCTGCCTTGAGATTTGTTTGCCTTCAATCTTTCCCTGGAGGATGAAGTGAAGGATGCTACACTTTTCCGGGTGTTGCAACCCATGTCCGAAATATTCTATCCTTCACTTTTTTGTGGATTGGATGATTTCCCTTGGCTTTCCCAGGTGGCTTATCACCTCCTCATTTCGGTTTTTGTGAACCCAGCTTATACATAACGTAAAATCCACATTTCAAATGCTTCTTACAGTCTCTTCAAGGGACTTTCTGTCCAGAGACCAACTCTGCACTCCATAGAGCAGCATAAAAAAATGCAGCATCTGGCAAGCCTGGTTTTTCAATCTCGGGCTTATGTTGTGACTGCAGAAGAGCGTTTTCGTTTTTCACACTTAACAAATGTTGCAACCTCTCCCCAGTCAGGGGTTCAGAATTTGGACACTTGGCACAACTGACTCATGTTTATGATGGTTGCAGCATCCCAGGGTTATGTGATTCTCCTTTGGGGACCTTCTGACAAGCAAAATCGGCTAGATTTGCTTAACAACCATCTGTTGTCCTCTCCTTCTGCCCCCAGGACTAGTATAAAAGGGATCAGAGAAAGTCAAATATTCTTTTATATTTGGAGAGATTTCACTGTGTAAATTTATATACAGAGCGAGTGAGGGTAATTTCATTAGAATAGAATTAGAATATGAAATGGAATAAGGAAATAATAGAATAGATATTTGAAAATAGAATAGAATAAGGAATAGAATAGATACTGGAAAATAGAATAGAATATGAAATAGAATAAGGAAATAGAATATAATAGATCCTGGAAATAGAATAAAGAATAGATACTGGAAAATAGAATAGAATATGAAAGGGAATAAGGAAATAATAGAATAGGATATTGGAAAATAGAACAGAATGAATATAGGAGAGAAAATAGAACAGACTAGAACTGAAATAGAATAGAGAATATAGGAGAGAGTATAGAATAGAAATACAAATTAGAATAGAATACAGTAGAATTCAGAATAGAATAAAAACAGAATATAATTGGAAGGGACCTTGGAGGCCTTCTAGTCCAACCCTCTGCTTGGGGAAAAATAGATGTTTTGGAAGTACACTGCAGAATTTCAGCACTGTGGCCAAAAAAATGGACAGTTTTGGGATCTGAAATGGGCAGGCTAAACCATGTTTTTACAGCAGTTCCAATCAGCTTTCGTGGTTAATGATGTCCAGAGTGGGAGAGTACCACTGTTAGGAGCTCCCCCTCTCTCCCTGTGATGGTTTTGTCCAGGTTGCTTTTGAGACAGAAGTGAACAGCTGTGCAACATTAAGGAAGGGCAGTCTTGGCTAACCAATCCACTGTTCGCGACGCAACTTGTCCGGCCTGAACAAGACACTTGTAGTCTGTCGCTTAATGATAGCCAGGGTTGTTTTTTTTAAAGAGAGAAATAAGTTGAATTGCTCTAAAGAAAGACACAGTAGCTTTTGACTGTCTCAGAGCACACACACAACAAAATAAAAGTAAATCAACGTGCATAACTTTTTTATTTAGCTCCTTGGTTGCAGTTTGCTCTCTTTTTCTAAACCACTTTTAGAGATCAGCAAAGGTGTCTTGGCTTTGCAGTTAGAAAAGAGAGAGAGTTGGAAGGGATCTTGTAGGTCATCTAGTCCAACCCCCCAACCCAAGCAGACCCTACACCATTTCGGACAGATGGCAGTCCAGTCTCTTCTTGAAAGCCTCCAGGGATGAAGCTCCC
>BHFT01038929.1:0-13893 GCA_004320025.1 Laticauda laticaudata
TTCACTGCCCACATCTTTCTGATTTCCATGCCCTACGAACAGAATATAAGATGTTCCATGCTAACCTTCTTTCTTTCCTACCCTCTTATCCATTTTCAGCTGAGCCACGCCAGCGCGATGAGTTGCCGCGGCGATGCCCAGGCGCATGCAGAGAGGATTACAGCAGACGTTTAACGAATGATAAACAGACATAGCAATGTTTGTGCTCGCGTGATGTCGCCGATTAGAATACAGTACATGGCGGCAAAGTTCAAAATCCATTCAAAAAGTATTTCGCTGCCCCAGCTCAAAACTTCTTGCAGCGCATGAAAGATCGCAGTAGGCATGGATCCTCGAGCGGCATTCGAGCTGTAATGCAAACACGTATGGCAATGAAGGTACACAACAGTATGCATTCCGCCCGCCTTTCCAAACAGATAGCAAGCCTTTTGTAATGTTTTACATCCTCTTTGCATCCGTACAGTGCGCAGTGGCACTGACCGCGCCTTAAGCGAAAAAACAAGGAACGTACACCAACAAACCTTCAATAACTTCACACTTCCACCATTTCAGTTCTCTCAAGCACCAAATATTGATACGATAATGCTATTATTCTATAATAATTGATTTAATCACTATAATAGTCTATATAATTAATTTATAAATAGACCCACTAATTTATTGATGCATTGAATCTGCATAAAGATTTAATACTGTATAACATGATATCTTAGTCGTGCATTGCATGAATGATTGCATTCTTACAGTAATAAGTGATTAGACTGATTTATTAGTAATAAGCTAAGCTTATTTTTTATTTTGTTCTCTAACTATCAAATAACATTTAATTAAAGTACCAACATGCATTAAATTAACTGTCTACCTATCACCCATAACTTAGCATATTATGTAACTTGCTTTAGTTTAACTATTGTCATTAGCAACCATGCCAGCCCAGCAAACGTCCACAAACGCCAATCCTCCTACTACTAAACACAACAAAACAATAATATCTACTAACAATGACCTCCCCAGACTCTCCTGCCTACATAGCTTAGATAGTCTTAAAACCTATCAATGAAAAGCAAAATAGCTACCTATGCTGGACAATCAAGCCCCATCTTACCTGCCTTAAAACTAAAACAAACCACGTAGCGCTGCATCTCCTAAAAGCATCAGATTGCATGTCCTTTCATAATCCATCATGGGTTTCCTAAGCATAAACAAAACAATTACCCTGCCTGACAGCAGTCTGATAGCCATAGCGAATCACTCAAGCACTCAAGAGAAGAAACGACATTAAGCAACATATTCTTGAAAAACAATTACACCAAGGAAAGCCTCAATTGGATCTCATATGAAAAAAAAAAATACAGCATGATAAGCAGCATAACCTATCAGCTCCAAATCAAATCCCAACTCAACAGCCACTACCACAATCTACTACTCAACTCAAATCCACAACTACAATCAAAAATAACACCAAACCACAATCACAAATAATACCTATCCCATCAATAATTCCACAAATGCATATCACCCTTTACTCGATCAGAGACATCATGGAGCCATGCATCAGAAACATCAAATGCCGCATCTTAATTTAGCCGTCTTTGAAGACACCAAATGCAACTTAAGACAATCAAATGGAGACGATCAATGTACTCAGAAGTATTAGATATACAATGGCAGTACGCTGCTAGCGATGCTTGACACAGATGCACGATCAAAACAAAAGTTCGCCACAATATCATAAGCATCTCCAAACAACAACAAACATCTCTCACTAAATATATCATTGAAATAACCAGAGATTGGCCCTGAGTTCAAATACAATGATGGCCTCCGGTAGGCCTAAAATTTTATGCTAGCCGCAGTTAGTACTGTAAAAATGAGCTCCAGCAACACGCACATAGTTCAATTCATACAATAAATGCCATAGCAACAAAAACCAATAGCCCACAACTACAATTTTATTTTTGCCTCAACAGCACCAGCACTTCTCACTCATACTGCAAAGCATCTGCTCACATGGAAACTCCACACGTGAACGTCAACAGACATGATAGACAATGGAGACAGCGACCTGTACCGATTGACTACTCGCCACCTGTATTGTATCAAAATGAAGTCACACAACTCACCAACTCCACATCCACCCTAACTCCTACGACTACAGTCTAACTCACCATCACGTCAAAACTAGGCACATGCACACTTCCTAACTACCTCAATTCCAACTACAAACTTGCGCCCCTTAAATGCAAGCTACTCAATCGCAAGAACTCATCAACCCACGCCTTTGTGAATTAGAATACCACTAAAATATTCTCCTACGTTACTAAATATGGCTTAAATCAACATTCACACTATTTATCTGTGAAACCATGCGATCAATGCATACTACTCGCTGAATTCCGATTACTGACAGTAAGCAGTCTATCATGTTTACCAGTCAGATCGTGAAATCCCCATGGCACGGAGGTGGCTGTTGCTATTATGTCTATAAAAAGTTCTCCCCCCCTACATCTAAAAAACATCCAGATATACCGCGAATTGCTCTTCCAGGCAGACCTAGCATCCTGTATGCGACTGTCCTTAATAATATCACATTTTTGCATTCTTACTATGCTTACAGAGCCCCATGATTATGACATTCGAAACATGTTAACAATTAAATTCACTACTAACAGGGGCGCAACATCCTAGCCCACATAACTTTTATTCTTTCTTGGTGAGCACTTCAATCTACCTCACATTAACTGCGACCATAAATGAATTAAAACTGAAGCCCATAGATGCAACCTTACATACAATTTCTATAACAAATCTGGAACTGTGAACAAACGAGTAACCAAACAATACTAGACTTAACAACTTGCCTTGTATATTCATCTGCGAATAGCTTTACAACTTTAATTTATGAGAATACAAATGTAAAGAACTTATTTCCAACACTGACCACAGAATGATGGCCTGTGCTCTTGGTTCTTACCGTATACGTCCAAACACAAAAAAATAAACACAATGCATGTCTGATCCCCAATTATAACTTCAAAAAAGGCCAACTATGATTATATAGACTATATTATACTCTCAATGCCCTTGATTGGCATTTCTATTTCACTGGATGCAATTACTGTTGAAGACCTTAACAACATATTTTCACCGCGGTAAAGATCACCAACTTTGCTCAATAAACAACTTCCGTAAAACCAAACAAACAACAAAAAAACAGATTACCCATACACAATAAGCAAGCTTCAATGCTGAGAAAAGAGATCACTTTAGCAGCAAAACCAAGAATTGACGTCACGTTGCACTTCAAAAAGCCGGATACCACCAAAATTTATGCCACCAGATAAAGAGCTGAATGCCACCAACATTATCACATTATAACAGAGGAAAAACCTTCCAGCCAACCAATTTCACCCACGTTTATCAATAATTTATAATAAACAACAAGCTAAAAGCCTCAAGGCTACATACCCACTCCCCTGCTCAAGACCTAATGCATAAAGACTGCCAACAATGACACTATTAAAGCCAACCTCTTTAACATCATTTCCTTTAGGCTCAGTATATTGTTAAACAGACCAAATTTGGCATCTGTCCATGTATTTCCCTAGTCGAACCACAAGACAACTACAATGCAGTACTAACACCATAGATGATTATTTTACAGAAGGCCATAATGCTTAAAAAAGCAACTAAGCAAATCTACATCTCTAACTATTTGCGCACCAGCATGGATATATAGTGCCTATCTTCTAAAAATAGTACATCATCCATAGTTTAACCTTCAAACGATAGAATGTAATCAGGAAATGCGTACAAACAAATGCGCCAAGCATTAAAATCTTCAACAAATAATGCTCTTCCTTACTAACTTGTGCCAAAAACTATATATATGCAGAAAAAAATACGAGGCTGAATTAGTCAAGACCTTGTTGGTGATGCATCCAGAACTCTCTCAACGATCTATAGAAGTACTCCATCCTCTAATTATCGTGCAGGTGCCTAGAGCCACGTAATTACAAGCCCAAAAGGGCCATTAAGATTGTGTCACCTCATCAGTTTAATGTAGCTTTTTCTCGGTAATATACATCTACTAAACATACGAGCCATACAAAACATTTGCCAGACCAGTACTGAACTACAGCTCATTAGTCTGTTAATACCACGATTACGTATCTGCATGTGTAAACACACGTGAAAAAGTTCCAGAAATATTTCACAGAAGGAATTCTCCAGTCCTCTACTCATTGCAGAATACCTTATGCCACATGACACAAAATTCGTAGACCTATGCCTGGCCTTAGTTCCTGATCGTAAGTATAGGTATATAAAATTCAGACACAGTATGTCCTAACCTAGTCAAATGAATAACTGTTTCCAGCCATTCAACCCATAACCAAGTACAAGAGGGCACACAACGTGAGCATACAACGTCAAAGTTAACCGCACCAAACTTGTTCGTTCTGTCAGGAAATATGACTTCGTGCCAACAGTGTGGTCAATGTCTGAATACTCTAAACCTGCACTCTGTGCGTTTCTTCCCCAAACCCCCAAAATGTTTAACCTTTAGACTGATCTACTATTGACCTCAACCTCTTCCCTAAGAGGCCTGTAGCGGGGCATGGTTCTAAGCGCACCAACAATGCCTACCATCCTGTCTCTATTGTTTCTATTTATTATATTTCTGATATAGTATACCATATCCATGTATATCATAACCTATGTTATATTCTTATACCAATTATCTTGTAAGCCAGAGGTACAAATCACAATAAATAAGAAAGATAAGAAGGACTATGAGATTGATTATGGCTGCGGGCTGAACATTATGCAAGATACGGCGAAAGATTCTTTTTAATAGCTATAATGAGTGAAAGAGAACTCGCCAGTAGCATGAAGCTGTTTCCAATGTTTGAGGCAGCCAACCCTCCAATGTTTGAAGGCAGCCCAAACGAAGAGGGGGTGGTTCACTCTATTTCCAACACTGAGCACGCAGACCAAAAAAAATAGGTAGGAAACTACATTATCGAAAGAGATGCACTAGTCTAAGGAACAATTTACCAAACAATTAGAACAATTAAATCAGTGCATGCAGTTAGCCTTCAGAATGTTAGTGAGGTATATCCATCATCGCGAGGCTTATAGAAGAGACTGACATTCCAGTTGTCGAAATGTGTAATAGTACTCTATATGAGCGCAGGGGGATTGCACTAGCAAGTACCAACAAGCATTCCTTTCAGACTTGATATTCATTAAAATGTTTTAATCGCCTTCTGGCATTTTTTAGAAGGCAGCCGAAGCGAGAAAGAAGGGCAGCAGGCCATGCGGCAGCGAAGAAGGAAGGAAGGAAGGAAGCCGAAGGATTACCAGCTGCTTAAAAAATAATGTTCCTTTATAGGATAAAAGATAACTTTCTATACGTCAAACATAGCACGCAACACCGCAATCAAGTCATATAAAATTCCTGCATAAGAACGATAAGTGTGAGAGTACCACATAAGAATTAATCAGTAGGTTAATAAAGCTAACACGCTTCATACCAGAAATGTATATTTACGCACAATGCCACTTCATCTTGAACAGCCTTAGCTTCATTTTAACGCCATGCTCACACTGCCCCAACCGGATTAGGCCCGCCAAAAAACGGGACACAAAACCGGAAACACGCAGCAAAATGCTTCCAGCCATGCTTATCACTCTCAAAAGCCGTCCCGGCAAAAATGTGCATAACCGCTGAGTAAGTCTATAACACGGCATTGCGGCGGGAGGATGCAAGGCCGTAGGCATGGAAAGCTAGATGCGGAATGCGAAGCCTAGCGGCATAGCGAAGTGGAGCGAGCAGCAGCATAGCACATCCGCCAGCGGCTTACCGGACAGCGTCCTCAGCAAAGCAGCATAGCGGAACGCGCAAAATGCATGCCGGTATTGCCAGAGCGAGCATGCACCACAACGGAATGATAGCCGTAGCACATGGAAGCCTAAGCGGTGATTGCCCACAGCCGACGAAAGCCTAACGGATGCCCTGAGTTAAATGTAGCCCATGTGGCCGGACGGGATGCAGAATTGCCCGCAAGCCCCCCGATATAAAGCCGAAGCAGCTCGCATGCGTGGCCAGCATTCGCGAAGGAAAGACCTGCTGCCCAGCGCATACATCGAACTCCTGCCTAGCCCTGTGCCTCATGCCGCCCTTGCAAGCCTTGCTAGCCAGCACCTTCCTGCCAAGCCAGGCCCTCCAAGCCTCCTGCGGCCCCAGGGCCCCTCCCTGCCAGCCTTGCTCTAACTGCTAAAGCCTTAACAGCGCTTGCTGCCAGCCTGCCTTCAGCCTCCCTTAAACAGCCAGTCTATGCCTGCCAAGCCTTTGCCGTGCCTGCCGCTTGCGAGCCTATGGCTGGCTGCCTAAGCCTGGCCTAGCCCTTCCTGCCAGCGCCTGCCGTAGCCCACCTTGGTGCCAGCCCTTGGTGCAGGCATTCCTGCAGCCTTGGTGCCAAGCTTCGCAGCCCCGCCCTTAGGTGCCAGCGCCTTCCTAGCCACAGCCTATGTAGCCTACGCCCAGCCTCCGCTGCCAGCCTCCCTGCCAAAGCCAGCAACCCAACAACCATGGCGTAAGAAGCGAAAGTCTCAGCAACCTAACCGCCATCCCTGGTTAAGCCAGGCACTAGGGCCACCCTCCCAACCCCCTGCGCCTGACTCATGCCCTTCTGCCTGGCGCCGGCTTCTGCCTGCTCGCGGCTCGCTCTTCTGCCCGTGCTGCCCGATTAGCTTATGCCTAGCAAGCCTGCTCCTCGTCAGATGGATGGCTTCTGCTAGCTGATGTACTCTGCTATGCCAAGCTGCCTAGCTGGTCCTAGCTCGTTCCTTGCTTTTTACCCTTCTTCTCAATGCTTCGACTTCGCTCATACTGCTCTACTCCTCCATGCCTCCTGTCTTGCTCATACCTGCTTTGGCTCACTGCTGCGTCCTGCTGGTAGCTGCCGTGGCTGCTGCCCGATAGCTGCTGCAGCGGCTCCTAGGTGATATACTCTTGCTGCTGACTGCATCCTACGGATTCCTGCCTAGATCCTGCTGCTGCTGCTGCTGCCCTGCTGCATGTAATGATCCCTGCTGAGGTGCATGATGCCATAGATGACTGGATGATGCATGATGATGATCTTGCTTAGCGTGGCTGCCCTGACTGTACCTGGTGGTGTGAGCGAGCCAAGACCCCTAGCCACCTGGAGCCCCTCTGATGCAGGGCCCATCTAGCCCCGCCTGGCAAAGCCGCATGACGGCCAGCGCAGCGTATCCCCGACGGGCGGCACGCAGACGGACGCAATAAATTTCATATGAGGAGCGAACACTTCGAGCGATGAAGTGCCTGGCCAGGGTGGCTGAGCAGAGAATGACACTATCTGTGGCGGAAGCGCGAACAACCGCGCTGTACAGACCAGAACACAAGACCGGCAGCCAGCTACTTGGAGCAGACAGAGAGGCGGCCAGAGCTATGCGCCTTACACTTCGGAGGTTTCTCCTCAGCCTGGCTTGAGAAACATATGCACACCTCAGGCTACTGGGACAAAGCTAGCCACCTGAAGAATATAACTTGCGCCAGAGCCACAGCTAAAGCTGACGCGACAGAGCACACTACGTCATGGCCAGTGCCAGCCTATCCTGCCTCAGAGCACCGGTGAGCACATACGCCACTTGCCAGCGAACGCCCACAGCGCAGCCCCCTCCATGACTACCCTCTAACTCATCCGGCAGACCTGCGTGCCGACCCAGTCCTACCTTCACGCGCAAGGAGTCAGTCCCTAGGTCTGCCAGGCAGGTTGTTGTCGCGAGCGTGCCACGGCGCCGAGAACCCTACGGACAGCTGTTGCTCGCCCATAGCGCTGCGAGCGCATAGCGAGGACTCCCTGGCAATGCCGCGCCTGGGACTGCAGAGGCAGACATCGCAGCTCCACCACAGTTGTAGCCGGCCATAATCACCCCCCCAGCCTCCGCCTCCACCAGAAGGCACGAGAGCCAGGACCCAGCAGGAGGGCCAGAGCCACACTGCTCCTGCTAGGAGATCCAGCCCGACACCATCACGCACCAGTATAGCAATCTCCGTCTCTCACTGGTCAGCACTGACTCCTCAACCGCAAGCCCCATTACCTCACTATGTCAACCACACCCTCACAGCAACATAGAGAACCCTAGTACCAGGTTGTGTGAAGGACCGGATCACAGAGCCCTGCTTCACAAACCTCCAGATCCCAGAGGAACCTGCTCCCACCCAGTCCCAGGCATCTGCTCCTCCTACCCCAGGGGATAGTCCTCCGATACAACGGCTTTTCCACAGCCCCTCAAACCTAAACCAGGGCTACGAGCTACCAGGAACAGGTCAGCCAGCACAGGCCAGCACCCTTCCCAGCCAGGCACAGAGTCCAAAATGGCGACACCGTTGCCACCAGTATCCACTGATGCCACTGCATGCAGCCATGCCAATGATCAACCAGACCGACAGCCGATCTAGCCACACCACACCACGATGCCACCCCACGCCCAGCTCCTCACCCGAGCTGCAGACAGACAGCCCCCACTACACTACTCCTTCACTCCACGCCCACAGCCAGCCCCGCCTCGAGTAACATCTGTCATCACTACTAGGCGCGCTGACACCCATGGCATGGAGTAAGCCGACCTCCAGCATGCACGTGCTCTGAGCCAAGCCCTGCTCTGAGAGCTTTTCTCAACACACCGTCACCTGCTTGTCTCTCAGCGCAGACACCCCAGCTTCCCGTGCTTCTAGACCAGCCACTGCCAGCCACCACCCCACCTCCACAGCCCACCTGGCACCCATTCACCCCTGCAGACTGCGCACACCTCACGACGGTGACAATAAATGCAAGTAGCCAGAGCGACTGCGCGTTAGCTGGCCTACCTAGCTAGCAGTTTATTTAAGGACACTATGACCAGTTGCGGATGGCACAGCGATACCTGCTAGTAGATAGGGCTAAGGATAGCAGTGCGATAGAATAAGCCCTCCAGCTGCAAGCGATACATACGGCCACTGTATGCGTATCACCCCTCCTGGTACCTGCCACACCTAATAGCCCTGTATTATCAATAATAATGTGAATAATCATCCACACATGTCAAACAACACAAACACAACACTTTAATTAAACGCCCCTTTCATTCGTAGCACGCACCACCCAACATACAGTTGGCCCAAATAAGAATCACAGGTGGGCGCTCATCGTTAGTGAGTGAGACAGAGCTGAAGGAAGCATCCATTAAATCATCTATCATTCCGTGTCTATGCCCCACATCCACTGCTCCAGCTGCGGGAGTTGCCACAGCTGTCTACAGGGAGTATGCGCCCGTGCTTCTTCTTTTGTACCTTCACGTGAGCGACCTCCGGGTGGCGCCTTAGCACATACCTGCAGTGCAGTCAGGTTTTAGCCCTTGCCTCCGATTCACCAGCGCCTCATGTACCCATTAGCCCTTGTTAAGGAGAGTCCACGAGCCTGCTTCTGCAAGACTGCGCCATCGGTAGCGGGTATGCATGAGATTATGCGCAGGATGCAGCAAGCTTCCACATCCTCTCTACTCACAGTCTCTGGCGCATTCATGCGATGATGGCCTGCAGAAGTCCTCGGAACCTGTGCGCCAGGATAGCCAAAGCCGTGTGTTCTCCACCACCCGTCCGTGCCTGGCACAGCCTGTAGCTTGAAGATCTCTCTTCATTGTGGTGAGCGTATACGTTGAAGTGCTAGGCTTCATAAGGTAGCGTTACTGGAAGCGGAAGAATGCATGTCATCCCCCATGATGAAGGTAGTGCAGCATCTTCTGCTGTGTCCGTTGGGCAGGCGAGTCTGGATCTAAGGAAACCCCCGATGATTGATGTTGCCTTCCAGCCCCTCCTGAGTCGACTAGGCCAGTGTATACCCTGGCGGACCCCATCTGCAACATGGAGCCGCCTAGCCTGAAGCAATCGACTGTACATGAACTAGTAGTCAGCATCGCACCAGGCAAAGGAAGGATGATGCTGAAGAAGCCCTTGTAAGCTTGCAATATAAGTGCGCAGCCCGACTTAGGCGTGGTTGCTTTTTGCAGGCTGCGTGCCTGCTTCCATCTATGCCCTCAACGGGGTGGGGTAAGCTCCACTCTGGCCTACACTAGCTCTAGCAACTTTCTTACCATCCTTCATCAGTGGAGCGAGGCACTGGAGGAGCTCATGCAGATAATCTTCGCATGATAGGCCGTGCATTCACTTCTCTGACCACAATAGCTATGGTGTTGGGTGCACCCTCCATACGTACTGCCCATAGCTCCTAGTAGGCGTGGTTCTGTTTAAGGCCAGGTGCGGGCAGAGAGAGTGCCCACCTTGCAGCCCAGCGTTTCCAGGCTGTGGCCACCGCGAAGTTGGTAGTTTGCCTTGGTCAACCTGGCGTGTCATGGCTGCTGATGGCACAACTGCGTCAAACATGCGCTGCGCAGGCATCCTCATGAAGCTTCTTGAATGCCTGAGTTCGTCTCGTTCCTGAGCTCTTGGTTTCACCATCAGCTTGTTGTACAGCCCCTGTACTCTAGCTCTTCTCCTGCATCCATTTCAGACCCAGCTACGCTTCGTAGGCATGCCTCCTTTATCTAATCCCATAGTAGAGTTCACAGAGCCATGTAGATGGCTTTGTACTGTTTTGTAGTAAGGCATGCCACGATGGCTGCCATAAAGCGACTGTGCTTAACGATACACGACTTGACATGACTGGGATGCTGTGGCCGAAGATGGAAAGAGTCAGTCATTGGAAGGCTGCAAAGAGCGTCTGCCACAGCTGCCGCGCTGCTGGTCTTGAAAGTGAGATGCAGACGGTTAGCCCTCTACGCCTTTTTATAGCCCAGTATAATAGTTTCCCTTATGCCCATCCTCTAACGGCATCACGCTAGGCATCCTTACTAGGCAATACATCTAGCATCCGTATAAGACATCCTTTATATACCGAGATACGTCCCCTCTGCCGCAACGTTTTTTTCATAGTCTTTTCAAAACACTTTGTTTCCGGTAGCTGCATTACGACTTCTGTAGCCTTCTAGCCATCCATTCCTGCATCCGTTCCGCGCTTAACCTCCCCTGCATCCGAGCGGCATAGCGAGTGCCAAACGCGATTCTGCGCGCAACGCGCCGGATGCCTACAGATATAGCGGCATGCCCGCTAATGGCATGCAGAAACAGACACATTAGGATACATATTATACACGCAAAAGTTTTAGGCCAGCCCCAAAACTTTTACTGACAGCCGGATAGAAACATAACGCTATAGCTGATAGGAGTGAGCAGGAAGCCAAAACGGAGGCATGAGCCTTACATCGCAGTTAACCAACGGATGGCAAGCTTTTTTGTCCGTTTTACATCTTCTTTGCATCCGTTGGTGCAGTGTGACATGGGCTTTAAATGCTGTGTCCACCAAAACTCTCTTGGAGTACTAAAAATGAATGAAACTCCAGTTTTATTGTTTTGGACTTTCACCAGTAGTTGGGTTCTTTTTGATACAGATTACTTGATGACATCCCTGATACCTTAATACTGACAAATTTATAATCAGGTGTCTTTGGTAATTAGTGTTATGGAGTCTGGCTGAAAAAAAAAATCTGTTTTAACTTCTGTAGTCAGGGTTTTCTGCATTTCTTTGCTGCCATCCAGTGGTCTTCTGGATTTTTGTAATTCTAATGTAACTGTTCTATTTCATTCTGTTCTATGGTGCTAGCAGATTATCTTAAAAGTCCACATCTTTTTGAAAGATATGAGGTGCATTTCTCTATACAATGCTTTTACATTTAGTAGCATATTATGAAAAGTATTAATCAGGTTTTGAAATAAACCCAATAAACTCAATGAAATATTCATTGTAAATACATCATTCAGTAGTCTTAACTAAGGGAAATCTGCTTGGTTGCTTCTTGTGACTGTTAATGGGTCATTCTTCTGTGATGATGAATTTATGCAGCAAACATAAAATGTAATTTCACTTGGTTAACATCCTATAAGATCCACAGCTAAGTTGCAATGGCTAGTGCAAATCTTACTTCTAGACTTAGTGTGTGCTTCTTGATATTTCCTCAGTACTTCTATTTAAAATGTGGCTCAAGAGAAGTTTTTCAGCAGTGAGAAGTATAAGCCTAAAAGAAAGGAACACAAAATAGGTGTGTGTGTGTGTGTGTGTGTGTGTGTGTGTGTGTGCCCGCGCNAAGGAACACAAAATAGGTGTGTGTGTGTGTGTGTGTGTGTGTGTGTGTGTGTGCCCGCGCATGTGTGTATTTATTCTTTTTTACAAACTTTATGAAAATTTTGTTCAGTGTTACCTCAAGTGGGTATTAATTATGCAATAAATACGTTGCAGTTGTAGATCTCACTGCCTGCACATTAGATTTGTAATATCTTATGGTATATAGCTTCTAGATTTCTTTTTAAATGAGAATATCTTCCATTTTTTTCTATATGATGGACAGCATAAACTGTCATTATTTTTCTTTTTTCAACTTTCATCTCATTGCAGCCATGAAATTGTGGGTGCTCTATCACTGGAGGCTCTTAAGAAAAGACATTATGATCCAAGATCTGTCCCCACTGTACATGTTCAAGAAGGTGGAAGGGAATTGGTTATACCAACTCTTTCACTCTGGGGTTTTCCACAGAATGAGAATACTGACATAAAAGATACTCTATTTTAAAATGGAGGTTTTAAGAAAAGACTGGACAAGCCACCTATCTATATAAGGTCTCCTGCTTGAACAGGAGGTTGGATTAGAAGACTTCAAGCTCTATTCTGATGATTGATTGATTGATTGATTGATTGAACATCTGTTAATCAACTTTGATCAACTCTCCAATGACTGCATAATAGAAGACAGAATACAGGAAAAAACAAAAACAAATTCAAGTCCCAAAAGTGCGTTTTCAAGAGACAACTAGACTTTCTTATTTTCTCCTTCACAGCTGAAGAAGCTTCTTGGATGAGAAGTGAAATGTCTTCAAAGAAAAACAAGAAGGTCCAGTTGTTTCTTGAAAAAGCACATTTGGGGCAACCATGACCTCAATGATTGAGAATCTCCATCGACAAAGTTATGCTGTCTTGGCAAAAAGTTACTCAGGTGCTATGTTTTTTCCCTTTCAATCTTGCAATATAAGGCACACTGGGGGATTTTCGACTTTTCTTATAACTAAACTATATAATTGGTGAAGATACCATGTCATGCACCTACTGACATTATCTCTGTACATAATTACATTTGCAGGAATTATGCAATTGCCTGTCTATGGAAAACTAAATAAGTCACCAAAGAAGTAAATTAAACACATCTGACCTGGTTAGATTACTTTATAAATTCTGTTATACTGCTGGCATTCTATTCTGTTTGAACTCACTATGGATCAGATACTTATAGACTTGTTCTCATGGTCATGCACTGCATATGGTGTAGAAGAATAATTCAGCACACAAAAAACACGAAGAAAGTGGAAATAAAATTAATATTATACCCATATATCTTTTCTTGCCTTCTTTACCTTTCACTTTCCAGTTTGTACAATTGGGTAAAGGAATGGCATGTTTTTTAGTCATACTATTGCTCAGATATAGATAGATAGATAGACAGATAGATAGATAGATAGATAGATAGATAGATAGATAGATAGATAGATAGATACATAGATAGATTTCTTTTCTTAAGTTTTTGCGGGTACTTAACATGTATGCTGTTCAGCTTTCTTCGGGTATTTTCCCATGTCATTGTAGTTGTGCCTTTAAAGTTGTAGCAATGTTTTGGCAGAATCTCATCTGCTATCATCAGGCTTCTGATTGTGTTCGTCTGTGAGTTAGACTTTTACAGTTGTTTCAGTTTTAAATTTGGGGCTAGCCTACTGCTGTGCCAGAA